>JAQFZG010000909.1:0-25420 GCA_034695465.1 Entomobrya nicoleti | reverse complement strand
ATAGAACTTCTTAGTAAAACTGTCAAATTTACACTTTGAAAGCATGCAAGTATTCACCTATAATATGGCCCATGTCAAACAAAATGTGTATCAATTGCACATACTTCTACTTCGTTGCCTCGCATATGTATGTACGGTAATATCAAAACTACATGTGTATTCATTCGTCATAATTGTTGTCGGCCGACACACTTTACTTTGCTTTGGGTGCTCTCCGAGTTGTTAAATGCCGTATTTACCATCAATGTCAACCCTTTCCTTCCGATCTTACATCTTTTCTACATGTTCATCCTTATAAAAATGAAGTTGTTGCTGTAAACATGTCACAAAATTTACAATAATATGATCCATTGCATTTAAGACTGAACTTACAACCAGTCTGCTTAAATGGTATGCAAGCAGTAGTAACGTAAGTAAAGTGAAATGAGCAACAACGAAAAACAAGGAAAGGGTTAAACTACATTCATACGTACAAACTATTATCTCCAGATTTTTAACCAAAATGAGGGAACGAAGCAATGACTTCTTCTTTGTACTTTTTCCGCAGTCACTTCAACATGCTTAAAAGAGTGCACCGCACCGTGCTGTTGTGTTATAAGTCACCTCATTGTATTTTGTAAAAATTCCTTGTAAAGAGTATATCCGATTGTAATGTAGCAGTGTAGAACATAGTATTTGTATCATTGTTTATTGGGGGCTTGTTATGCAGGATTTTACATTTACAATTTAGCCATTTGTATTGTTATTTGTTCCGGTTGTTAAAGACTGTGGTTGCACTACCCGTTGCTTTCCTTGCTACTTTGTGGGGTGTTATTTTTATGACAATAATGGAAAGCTTATTTTTATTGATAATATCGCATATTGGCTAGATATCGTAAAAAAAGTTAACTGCTTTTGGAAAATATGAATTTCCAATGACAATCGTATTTTCTCGTATATTACAAGATATTACAAGTATACTTGTAAACATGATCATAATCTGATCTGAAGTTTATGGGCTCTTAATATTCAAAAACATATAAACGTTTAAAATTCAACTGCAACTTGTAAGGGATGATTATGATTTCACAGAGTAATACATTTTATATTTTTATGAAAAGGTAAACTTACAAAAATTTCAGGAAGTAATGAATGGTAAAAGAATGCAAGAGTCCTTGACCTTTCAAAGGTTTTAATATAATATATTTGAAGCAAGTGTAATATAAAGCATTGCATTTTAGACGTTTTCTTTGAATTAGCCGAGCAATTCGATTGTTCTTCCTTCCTGGTTTATGGTACTTTGTTCCAACGATATGATCAATCCGGGAGGGAGGAGAATGAAATGAAGTTTCTTGAACCCTTCCTCTTTCTTTACGATCATCATGTTTACAGCAATATTATAATATTTATGTTGAAAGGGTTAAACTGGTAAAAAGACATATTTTTTGGACAGTCCTGTCCTGGTCCTGCTTCCCTGTCAGAGGGTCTAGTCGAATCATACTTGGTATAAATCGGCATTTTGGACGCAAACAAACGGAATTTCATCAAAAGTGTTCATGCCCAACCAAATGATACCGAGCAATGAAGCAGTATCCCCAAAACAGAGAAAATCTTGATTCAGGCACAAGCCAAGGGAAGGCGTTGACCTTCTTGTATGAAAAAATGACACTTTTAAAAATAACTAGCCTTCCGTGTAGTTGTGTGTTTATGCGATATGCATTTTACACTAATCACTTGTTCAAAAAGTCAATATTGATTATTCTAAGATTAGGATGGGTGAGATTTTTAGTACAATCAAACAAGTGTGTATGCAGCTGTCGTGGTGGCCAAAATTTTAAACGATCTAATCGTATTATTACAACAAGCTATTTTTTGTACATGTATGTTTGAGGGATTGTAGAGATATATATGTAAGTTTAGCAAAATAAAAACGTATCTGCATATTTTTGCGTGGAACATGGAATCTTTGAAATGAATCCAAGAAAAAGAGACGAAGATTTCAACTCAGTATTGAAATGTGTACACTGCAAAGTGAAAAGAATGAGTGTAAAATCAATATGTTTGCATTTTGCGAAGATGCAAAACTAAAAGAACAATTTGCGCATCTGGGTACATTTTTTGTTGATTTTGTTGAGACATTTGTTAGGCCAAAAGTCAGGCCACACAGGAAAACCACACACTGTGATAGAAATCAAACAGTTCGAAAATAATTTGGTGCAAGCATGACATGTTTATTTACACATATTGACGCATTAAGTTTTCCTTTGTTTGTTTTGACTTAAAAAAGTAGTTACAATTTGTAAAATATCGGAATATTGAAATTGGAAATGTGCTTTAGGCTTCCTGAAACTAATATGTAATATGTTTTCTGCAAAGTTTTGTAAGTATGCCAAATAACAAGAAATATCTTTTAAAGAAGAGATTTTCTATATGCACAATACTAAAAACACTTTCAATTTAAAGTAAAAAGCTTGAAGCATAATAAATTTTAACTTTAGGTTAAGTTTAGGTTATTTACGTTAGACTCTTTATTCAAATGAAAGGTGGTTCTTTACTTCATTTATTGGTTGGCCGCAACTGATGATAAAATATTACATCACTTAGTAGACTTGTACTAACTACGTTGTTTGTGGGTTAAATAAAATTGTTATCTTTTGATTTTGTAGTGTAAATGCGAAGATTGTTCGGTATACTGCTGATCTTTACCACAAAATAGAAAATTCACAAACAATTTTGAGGACAGATTTCGCTTCCGAATGTCGATACATAATGCCTTTTCTTCAGATGGTTTTTTGTTTTGTCTGGCAAACCAAATTATAAATCCGCAACATAGAAATGTGTTTTAAAATTTTATGCTCTACGCATAATGCTTCGAGTAGTTTGAGTACTGAAACAGACTACTTACTTATTTATTTGGAATTTTTATTTGCATCATAACCAGGGTTCGGTTGAATGAAATGTATTATTGTAATGTAAACTGTAATTCTTATAAAGAAGAGATTATAAGTTGGAATATACATTATTTATCGTGCTACTGATTTACTGATGCCATAAAAATCGGTAAAGGAAATGGGAAGAAAACATTATTGACACTAGCCCCAGCTAGGTCTGGTTGAAGAAACGACTACGTCAAGTTAAAAGGTGTGGTAGGAAGCCGCTACACAATGGCTATAGATGCAGTCGGATGCTTGCAGACTTTTCTCCAGTCTGGTCTTTGTTCAATGCGTTGCTGTTTTACATGGATTTCTAACTTCTTGCTTGAAACCTAATCTTTTTCAATTTCAGCTACACTAGGTACAGTCTAAAGAGACAAGAATATTAGAATTCATAAAGACAATATAGAACTCCTTCTTGCGTAGTGTTAAAATGTTGAAAATACATTTTAAGTTGAAGGTTGTACACGCGTGTACATAAATTCAGATATGCTATATATTGTAAATTCATTTTCCCCGTAAAACTAAAGTATACAAAATACAAATTTAATTATATTATTATCTATAATAGGATCATTAATCCCTATTAGCGTGTTCATTGTTAACATCAAATGAATGGTGGGTAGCTCACTAAACTAAAAAATAATAATGCTCTAAAAAGTTTAAAATAGCAAAAAACATCCTCAATTGAATGAAATTTTTTATCCTCTTTCATTTTGATACGGTATTTACTTGTGTCAACTATTGACACAAAAAAGTAGAATTTTTGTCATTGCCAAACTATAATTTGTCTTATTTAAAAGAAATGTTTACATACGACATTCACTTCAACTTTATCAAGTAACAGCCATCTTGAGTAATAAATTGACTTACCAGTTTCATTGCAATAATCGCAAATAATGTATGTATAGGTTTTCATACTTCATACACTATGGGATTAAGCACAAAAGTCAAGGCAGTGCAATTGCAAGTTTATGTGTCTACATATTGTGTATTGGGAATATTGGGATGAAAATAGTAATCAGGTTAATAAAAATGGTTGTACTTTAACAAAAGAGTCTTCCTTCACTGTCAATGACAATAATATCTTATCATGCAATAGTTGGCGTTGAATTCGTTTGGGTGTTACTGTCGCTGCGGATGCGCTGTACTTATTCACTTAATCTTTAATTATATTCAATGGATCTAATGATGCCGGTGTCTAGAGATCACTTGCATAATAAGCTGATTGTAATGTAAATGTAGCAGCTATTGCAAAATGAATGAGATGAAATCACTGATATGCATACGACAATCAAGTAAACAGCCCTTTAAGGGCAGCAGTTACCATTTGTGGTAACCGTCGGCCGTGGTCACCAAGCTGCAGACACGAGAACAGTAGACTTCGGTCATGCTTCGGTCACATGAACTTATATCCTGTTGAAGATTGCCCTTTCCAACCTTTAAATAGTTATCACAAATGAATGAACTGGTGGATGACATATTAATGGTAACAGTAAAAAAGTCAAATTTTTTCACGTGCTCACTCCAATCCGGCATTCATATAAAATGTATGAAACCACAGCAGTGGGAGGGGTAGGCTAGGACAAGTTCATGTGATATTATTATGGATTTTTTTTTCTTGGCTACTTGCATCTTGACCTGATTTTTATATACTCCAACGCTTTAACGGCTGATGCAACTTTAACCAAACTTTTATCATGAGGACATTATGACAACATTTACAAATCGTTAAATGATCGATGTAACCATTCCAGAGTTTAGGAAAGGGCTAGAAC
This sequence comes from Entomobrya nicoleti, assembly GCA_034695465.1. Taxonomy (NCBI): domain Eukaryota; kingdom Metazoa; phylum Arthropoda; class Collembola; order Entomobryomorpha; family Entomobryidae; genus Entomobrya; species Entomobrya nicoleti. The sequence continues at coordinate 20,730 of JAQFZG010000909.1, read as the reverse complement.
TTTGCATATAACTGAATTCGTTAGTTACAGAACAATTTATATGTTAAGTTAGGTATGTGCACATTAGAAACTGTTGAAGCTGATGCAAAAAATTTGGCTGCCAAACTGCAAATCTTTCTAGTTCGGGATAAACTGTCGTGTATATAAACGCAAGGGATTCTGTGAAACTTCATCAGATCAGTTAATTTGGTGTCCAAGTACACAGCAACAGCATTTCCTCCTGTTTTAGAGAACACGGTTTCCCGATTTTTTTCAAAAATGATTAAGGTAACAATATCGAAAATATCAAGGTGAAATAGTCTTGCAATGAAAATGCAATAATTCGAATCGTCGTTTTTCCTTCTAATTCCAAAGGTTATCGCTGGACTTTTGGCTTTCGCCGCCGTGGCCCAAGCCGGTGCCCCATTGGCACTTAACACCTTGGGTGCTCCATTGACCTTAGGTGCTCAAGTCGCTTATGCCCAACCTCAACTCCTCCGTGCCGCCCCAGTAGCCGTTGCCCAACCTCAACTCCTCCGTGCCGCCCCAGTAGCCGTTGCCCAACCACTCCTCCGTGCTGCCCCAGTAGCTGTTGCCCAACCAATTCTCCGCGCAGCCCCAGTTGCCATCGCCGCTCCAGCTGTTGCTGCTGTCCGTGCTGAGCCATACGACCCAAACCCACAATACAACTACGGATATTCCGTCTCTGATGCCCTCACCGGAGATTCCAAGACCGCCACTGAATCCCGCAACGGAGATGTCGTCCAAGGACAATACTCCCTTGTTGAGCCCGATGGTGCCATCCGTACCGTCACCTACACCGCTGACCCAATCAACGGATTCAACGCCGTCGTTGACCGTCAAGCCCCAGGTGTCGTTAAGGCCGTTGCAGCCCCAGTCGCCGTTGCTCAGCCAGTTCTTCGTGCTGCCCCACTTGTCATTGCCCAACCAGCTCTTGCTACCCGCACCATCATTGGTTAAAGTTTTTAGTGTAAAGTGATGTTTCTAGTGTGATTAATTTATTTAACTAAATTGGAACTTTTAAAACTCTTCGGCATTTATCGTTAGAAGTGCACGATTTTCTGTAAAATTGGCTCCAATATGCCTTCAATCCCTCTTTAACATTCGGAAAAGATTTCAATCGAATTATGTGAATTTTCTCAAATGTTATATTTAAATCTGAAATTGAATTCTTTCATTCAATCTCTACTTTTCTTGAGGTATTTTAGTGTATCTGTAATACAAACCCTTTTCTTGATTATCATTGTATTTCTGATTTAGCTATACTTGTGTAAATTCCTAAATTACTTTTATGATTTCTCGCTCTGAAAATTTCTTTAAATTGTGCATTTCTGAATATGATTGGATTACACGAATAAAAAAATCAACAACAGTTAAAAAGTCAAAACATGCATTATTTTCATGATATCGTTCTTCCACTTTATTTCAGTAGTGTGGCATAAATAACTTGGACTGTTTATCTAATCTTTTACGAATAAAAAGATTTATTATTTCGAGGTAGCGACTTCCGATGTACAATAATAAAGGTTAAAATACCAATTAGTAAGAATCATTGAGAATATCAAAGTTCTTGTTCAAATTCTTATAATCCTCAGTTCCAATGATAGGGATTTCATACTGTGGATTTGCAAGATTTTCTGGAAGTTCATCTGAGTATCTTGGATAAACTAAAAATAGAGAACAATTAACAATTAACGCACTATGCCCTACCATAATTTTAAACACCTGGCTATGATTTGTTAAATTATATTTTCAGAAATGCTTATTACCTGGACATGGGCGGGGCCTTGGAAGTACTGGGTACAAGACAGGGGCTAAAATGTTTTAATTGTTTAGAGATTCATTTAAAATATGCTTATTAGAATTTATAACCATTTAATAAGTACATATATTGTGCAAGCTTATTGTTACTTACATTCATCATCAAGGACAACTTCCTTTCCAAGCCAGGACGAACGACTACGGTGATCCTCCTGATCGTAAATGGTCAACGGATGAAGGAGAACAGAAAGGTTTCCATGATTTTGTGTGTGCCAGGAATGAGCAGCGTTGAAGGATGTTTTATTGCAACAACATTCCCACTGAGAAACTGAAAAATCGAGAATGATTACAAAACGTGCAGAAACAATTTCCTAGAATTATATTACCAGGATATTTTATTCACACTTATTTCACACTTACTTGGATGTGGTCCATAAAATCCTATTTGAATTTGATTTAGTGAGCATTCGGTAAGAGTTCCATCGTCAATTTGTTCTCTTAATGCCTTCCTGCAGTTTACGAAACAATACATTTAAAAAGTTATATAGTTTTCATTTTTTGATACATTGTGTATTTATGAGTATTATACACCTTACCTAAATGCCAAAGCTTCGGCAGTCTTTGAAGGATTGACTTCAAAAAAGTAAGTGTGGAAATGCCACGCAAAGATGTCTTCCTCAAAGTATGTTTGGGCAGTTGCAGTTGCAAAAACTCCCAAAAATGTGAACAATACTAATTTGCTGTTCATTGTGATTCTCTGCTAAAAAAACGCCCACAGAAATACTAATTCAAATACTAGTCTCGTGAAGCTAATTATATTACTAATATCATTGTGGAGGCTCGACATTGCTTTTATATGAAAAAATTTGTATACGAATATCCTGAATCCGAGTTTAAACAGTTTCATTTGACGTGGTTTTAAAATAAATAGGTTTATTTTAACAATTTTAATTAGCAAAAGGAAAATTCCGGTTATTGCGCAAAAATCGGATGACAATCTCAAGTACTACTATATTGGAATGCTCCGATAACTTGACGTTTTCATTTAACATTCAACATGTGACATGTTGTGTTATAAGTGTCATTCATTTTTTGGTCAAAGAGATTGAATTTTGTGTGGAAAACAAAGTCTGCGTAGTTGATTAATTGCAGTTATCAATAATTATCATCAGTGCAGCCTACTATTATGATCAAAAAAGTCAGGTGTTGAATATTGCACGCGACTTGTTATCAGTAAGTATGTCTCATGTCAAGTCACATGTGGTCAGGCAATTCAATCAACTGCAACTATTGTGAGGCAATATTATTGTCATTTTAATCAATATATATAATCATGCACAGTCGATAATGCCGTACTTGTTGAAAAAGATGTACTGGGTTCAATTCTCATTTCGGTTTGTGGTCACATAGGTCAGCAGGTCACCTTAACTTACTTCAGACTCTGTTTCCCAATTTTTATTGCATCATTTTATCAAAGGTTCGTTATTATTATGGACGAATACTACCAAATATGTAAGCACAGAGTAATAGCACCACGGTCTATAATTATCACGAATTCAACTTGAAATTGATCTTTTGTTGGTGAATTCAAAACGTAAATGTTGTAATAATGGGGCTTCTCGTGAATTCTCGGCCCTCTTCCTTAAAGGTGAAATGATTATTCTATAGAGCTATAACTTTTAGCAGTTGCTCGTATGCATGTAAATTAATCATTCTTTAAAAACTTCATGCAAAAATAGAGCAAAATACCAACATTTTATTTTCAGTTTCTTAATAAGCATTACATATTTTACTTATCTTAATAATAATTTAATTTACCCAGCGCAAGTTTTGCTTGGGCTCCAACTTCACTCTTCTCTTGCCTCTCCTTTCATTCCTTACTTCATTCACTTCAAACAATTTGACAATTGGATGAAAAGTTACAATACTTTTGGACTGCTGTACTGTCGAGGCAGTCTCTCCCTCTTCCACCACACCATCATCAGTTGTACCTATTCCAGGATGAGTCCTGTACAATGGAACATCCTCCACAGGAACAACAGTTTTCTCCGCCTTCTCACCCTGCAGTTTTGTCCCAACATAATGAAATGTCGTCGAAGTGCTGTCTTCAGCCCCTTCTGGTATTGATAACGGATCGTAAGCAGGCTTGCCATGCTTACCTTTCAAAGCTCTTTCCTCCCTTCTTTTCAACAATCTCTTCTCTCTCTTCTGCTGTTTACTATTTGGTGCACCTAGATCTCCAGCAGTATCAAAATCTTTATTCTTCAAAATTCCTTTTAGCCTTTTCTTCTTTTTCTTTTTGGATTTATTTTTCTTGGACAGCCTTCGTCCCCCTTCCTTCTTCGCAACTCCTATGTCCTTTCGGTCCGTATCATCACTACCAAGCCTCTTATTCCTTTCTTTTTGCAGCTTTCCTGTTAATTCCTGATGAAATTCTGACATTGGCTTATCGCTACCCTTATCCTCCTGATTATCTTTTGACCCAGTGCCATTTACTATAACTACTCGTGCTCCTACTGGTTTACCTCCTATGCCCTCTTTTGGCACGTCCTTATTGTTATCCTGATTTACCTGCTCAACTGCTAGTGGTGGTCGTGCCTTCATTCTATCAGAGGCTCTTGGAAGTGTATCGATAAATTTGTCAAACGCCGATTTTTGATTGCCTCTTCCCCTTCCTCTCCCTCTTGAAGCTATATAAGAAGCTCCAATCTGATAAGATTTCCTTTTCTCCGGCTGTTGTACATTATCTCTCTTAGTCGACATTCCCACTTGTGGCTTCACCACCATCTTCTTCTCATCTTCAGCCCTAACCACTCTAATGGATGCTGTCCCCTCACGCGTTTTCATTACAGGTTTCACATCTGATTTAATACCCTTCATTATTTCCTTTTTCTTCTCCTGCTCTTCTTCTAATTTTTTCTGCTTGTTGATGGTTATCAGAGTTTGAACCAACTTTACAAAGGGTGGAGTAGGTGGCGAGTCATCAGGATGTTCCAATTTATGGTAAATATTCTCCTTGCTATCTCGAGGCTTCACCAGCACACCAAACTTGTGTAATGATGCAGCAGACCTCTTCTGAGCCGTAACCTTGCTCATCCTGCGCCTGGAATCGCCACGAAATGTTTGAGCACTTGTGAATCTTTCACTAAATGTTTTCATTGCCTGTATTTCATCATCTGTTGATGAGGAACTGGAGGAAAACTGAGTGTCGTCTTTTTCTGGCGTCGTGTATCGGGGCACAGGAGGTGGCATAGTTTTTGCAGTGAGTGGTATAATCTCGGGTAAATTGTCCCCGGTTGTGCCAACAGACCTCAGTCTTTGTAGACTTTTCTTTGCGTCACCTCTACCATCATCATCACCGTAAAGACTGGCTCTACTCTTCTTTTTAAACATGTTTATCCCCACGAATGCCTCGTCTTTCCCACTTTCCTCGCTTTCATCTGAACTTTCCTCTGCATGTGCCTTTTTAATTACTTCATCATGTCCAGGTTCAAATGTATGCTTATCAAGTGATATTCCAGTGATTCTTCCATCCGGTCCTTCTATATAATTCATAAGCTTTCTCCTCGCCAGTCTCTTTTGACTTCTTAAATTCTGCAACTGCTGAGGCGTGCGCGAGTCATCAAATAAAGAAATCACATAATCCCGAAGAGCACTTAGCCCTGTTAAAGCTATATGAATTATTATTAGAACTCCTAGTTTGGTAAAGAATCGCTGATAGAATTCTTCTTTGTTCTCGAAGTCCAATGATTTATACAGGACCATTCTGGTATGATAGAAAATTAAGCCAAGGTAAACATGATACAAGGAAAAAAACAGCACGGGAAAAATTACGTGTGACAAGCGCAAGGGTATGGGTGTTAAGATGACATCTGCGAGAATCAATCCGCCCATAGAATACGCACGAAGACTTTCAATGTCTTCCATGTGCTTGTACTCTGTTTAAAATAATTTTTAAAATATGATTGTAATTTATGAAATACTATAATTTACTTTAAACACTTTAAATTAACAGAATTTAATTGCTTACGAATTTGTATTAGACCAAGTATTTGACCAAACATGATCCATATATTTACACTGGCAAGGATGTTGAATAAAAACCAAATAAGCTTTTCAGTCAAGTATAGCTTATCAGTGGGCAAGATGGAGTAGCGTTTACAGATGTAAAACTTATGGCCCCCTTTTTCAATCTCATCAGTGACTACAAGTCTAAAGGAACGGAAAATGAGAAGTGAGAGTAAAAGACGCAAAGACATCAAGATTAATACAAAATTACCTAATCACCTTTCTGGAATTTTCTGTCGATGTTTTACGTTATCCCGATGAAGGTTGTTGGCAAGTACATTTTGGAGGAAGATGAAAGCATACGCAATGTGAATTATCATTGCCCATACTTCCATTAGAGAGAAGAATTTCGATAGTTCCGAATCATTGACAACAGAAAAGAGGCAGGTGCCTACAAGAATGACGGGGTAGAAGAGGCGGTATACAATATAGTCTACTTTTGTGTGAGTAGTGCCCACCTTTCGGGCTCGGATGATTTCCCACTGAATAAATGAATGAATGAGTTAGAAAGTCAATCGTTTTATGTTGTCAATAAAATACATACATGAACTCTTAGGGAAAGATATGGATGTTCTACCGAGCCATAAATAAATGCATAGCTAATATGACCATTAAAGCTGAACTGGCGACGGAAACGGAAACAGCATCTTTTGAAACAGGACTTCTCGGACTGAGTGTACCTGGCACTGAAGTGAGTTGTGTCAGACATTTTTTCTAAAACTTCGTAGTACTATTTTTTTAAAGATTCGAGATGATTTTAATTAAAAGTTCGAAAATTATTTATGCATGAATTGATACATATCCACACAGACCTCATGGTGACGGTAAGAGGAACTTTTATTCTTGTCTTTCTGCATTCAATAAGTTCATTTTCACAGTACTTGAGCTAGTTATTTTCAAAATATGATGCTCAAAAATGGGTTCCTCGTCAATTACGTTAGCATTTCAGGTTTAAAATGTATCAAAAAATAATTTCAAAAAGATTTTGCGGGCTCAACCGGGATTTGAACCCGGGACCTCCTGCACCCAAAGCAGGAATCATACCCCTAGACCATTGAGCCCTCGATGAGTTAACGATCTTTAAAAATAAAAGTTGTTTTTCTGTCACAAATTTCAGTGTTAAAGGTGCTTAAATGTTGCAGGACCTGTAATGGTAAGGTGTGTAAAAGGGATTATAAACGTACAGGTAGATACTAGATACTCATCATTGTTATGTGTGATCTATAAACAGGTGTATGCCTGCGTTTACAGGTGGGCAGCGGCGGCACCATTGTTTGCTTTATTTATAGTATAGCATTGTCTGCTGGTGTGGTGTGATGACTATTGTTTGTATAGTATATCTGTACATATCCGTAAATCCACACAATAAAATGCAGATTCGTTTGAGGTCTGCCTGCTGAAAATGATGCGATGGTATTTTGACATTTTTATGATTTTGGCAATAAACTTTTTTATTTCATTGCGTTACCGTTATCATTTTATTTTTTCAATTACAGTGTCAAAGGATCAAATGTATACATGTAAGTATGTATACTGCAATTGCAACAGATTTAAACCAATAATATATAGCATTTTAATACGAAAATAATTATGAAGTGAATGAAGCTGTATTCCGTTTTGGTGCGTTGTGTACTATATAATTTTTTTAACCGTGAAATTTACTTACAGCCACTTACGGCACACTTCCATTCCAACATTCCAAGTTGCACAACTGCATTGCATTATAATATACGCATCACAACATTATAAGACCTTCAAGGTTATCAATATCAAGCATCATATACTTTTGTTACATATTTTTGTATTAATTTAAGCAATATTATTGCAACATATATTTCTTATTGCAAAAAGGAAATATTGTTTCTTTCATCTTTTGGTAAGCTAATTAAAGTAAATCTGTGATCTCAAAGTTAGCTATCACTCGATAATAATTACGATTTAAATGAATGAATTAAAGTTATTAGGGTACCGCATGTGTCAGAAAATCAGAGGTTAATTTATTTCAACTATCGATATTTTGAATTAAATATGTTTGTATGAAATCCTTTTATATTTAGCAAGGTATAAGCTAACAACTTTTACTTAAAATTTACAGTTTTCAAATTTAACTTAAAATTAACTATTCTCAAACTCAAAGTTTACTATAGGCGATTTACTGTAAAAGTTTCCACGAAATGTATTTTGGTTTAAAAATGTTCTCATGTTACCCCAATAAGTTTTTTCTTCATTGTATTGTGACTACGTTTGAGAACGTATATTATTAAGAACTCAGTAAAAAGAAAATAATTTTTATACTAAAACATTTTACAACTAATTTTCATTACAGATATCAATGCATATATTTTAAAAGCCATAACATGCCTTCTAATAATGCATATTTCTTTTTGCAACCAATGCCTATACTCTTTCTAGCTTTCCTTTTCCGACAAGTAACCTTCCTCCGCATCTTTCTCCAAAGCAACATTAGCTCTACAAAAGTTCTTTCTCTTTTTTCCGCCTTTCTTTCTAAACCTCCATTCACCACGTTTTTCCCACTCATTTCCTATATCAAATAGAAAACCAACCACCCTTCTCTTCATTTTAATATAGTTTAAAGCACCAAACCTCACTTGTACTCACTCAGCTCACAGTCTTCTACCAACTTTATAACAACCTTAGCAAAAATATCTTCCTTCACTACGACCGACCCCACGTACGATGCCATGCCGCAGCAATAATTTCACATCACTTTTCTGCTTTTGCCTTCTCTACACTGCTTGTTACTTTCTTGTGTTCTTTTGCCTTTCCTTCTTGCCTCCATCACATCCTCACTCTCATTTTACTTCTTTTGCCCTCATCTCATCATCCTCCTCTTTCTCATCTCATGTGAAACCATATGTTTTATGTAGTAGCTTTACCCAAACAGACTACTTGTTTAAGATTATATCTTGAATGAAGAATGTGTATACTGAACACTTTGTTCCCTGTTGTTTTCTGATGAACAAAATGCTGTTGATGATGGTGAGAGCATGGCTTTTCCTTTTTTTTCTCTATACATTTTCCACATAATGTGAACAAATGAATGGATCAGCAAGCTTTTATACATATTTTCCATTTTACTCTCCTCCACATCTCTTCCTCTCTGTTAATAATATGTGTATACAATATATTTATTATTACTTGACTATGTGTGTATACACCCTATCAAATGGTTGGTTTTTAGCTGCCCCTTTCATTCCATCACATTCACACACTCTCTCTTTTCTCTTTCGTTGTCCTCCTCCTCTTCATCTTCTCATGTCTCACAGAGAGAATACATAAATACCCCACAATTCCCTTTCTTCTCTCTCAAACAAGTAGGGAAAATAATAATAAAAGCCATGTAACAGCAGTGAAGCCAAGCCAAACCAACAACAGCCAACAAAAGCATCATCACTGCCACCACCACCACCTCACCATATGGGAAAAGTGCACACGTAATACATACATATAACAGCCATAATATACCATACCATACAACCAGACTACTACCACTACCACCATATCCACCTATATTATTACACAGTCATCCTCATCACATCACAACCACCGCCAACAATACCAACCAACCAAACCTCCTCAACAAAATCATCATCAACTTCTAACATCGTTTTGTCGTCGATTTCGATGAGAATGTAAAGTATAAATATATGTATATCTCTACATTTTCTCCACGATGATGATCGTCATCATCACCATGAACACCGCCACTGTGAATGGATGTTGCTCTTGTTGTAATGCTTTTTGTGTGTGAGCCTCTTATTTCCTATTTTCATTAGCATCCATCCCTTTCGTCAAACAACAACTCACACACTGGTACACACACACATAAGAGGAGAAAATACCTCGAGAGAGAGAGAGAGAGAGAAGTTACGTTGCATGAAAGGGTAAACTGAAGTAAAAGTCCATTCATTTTCTCACATTGAACATCATTCCCATTATTTGTTATATTATGAAGTAGCGTGTCGGTTTTCAAGCAAAGTCAAAGTCGCTACTATTACAGTTTTCATCATTTCCAATTGTAAAATTTATTTCATTGCTTTACCAACAGCAGAACCAGTTACAACAGAGTCGTTTGTTTCGCTCAACAAATTGCATGACGTCTGATTAGGTAACGACACGACACCATTGCATTGCTCTCATTAATATTAACACGTACTTATGGCAACAACATTATTTTGTAGTTTATTTCCTTTTTTGTACTTCTCTCATCATAAGTAACCTCACGTGACCATAATAAATCACGCACTTCTGGTCATCATCGATGATGGCAGCCGTTATAACGTAACGTAGGTGATAGATAGATTCTGTTAACTTTCCATACAATCCAAATCGGTAATAGGGACCACACACGGGGAAGAGAAAACACAAATCACAGTTCAATGAAAACACAGTCATATCTCTATTTATTTTCTGTTTACTCACACTCGTTTTTATTTGTTACCGTGAATTATACCGTTTTACCCACCAAACAAGAGTTACACACCGACCCCGTTGCCACCAACGCTGTGGGTTATATACCGTATACCAATACCATCATCATGACCATCACCGCCGCCGCTATACCACCACCACTACTACCACTCGACCAAAATCATCGTGATCATCACGATCTGATGGACACACACTGTAATATGCACTTCTTTGGTCGCTGAGCGGCCTATATGGAAAACCTCTTTTGTTCGGTGAGCATCAAAATCCCGATTCTCCCATCATCAGAAGAACAACAAGAGAAACGCAAACGACGGGCGGATAACCATAAAAGAGAGGAGTGTGCAGTGTGTGGCCAGTGGGACGTTAGACCGGACACGGAACGGGTTTAGCTTTGGTTTTTACATTAATAAGTATACAGTCATTTGTACACACTTTCTCCAGTACAATAGAAACATAAGCAATTTTCTTTTGATTTTTGGGCGAAAAGCTGTGTGGGTATTTGAACTGCTCATTTGGCTTGTGAATGTATGCTCAGTATACATCAGAAAGTTAAAATGACAAGTCGCTGGAAAGCAGTTGCACATTTACCCTGGTGAAAGTGGAACGAAAAGTGTGAGAAAAGTGCAGTGTGAAATAAAGTGTCATAGTAGCGATGCTCTAAAGCTTTATTTGGTAAAAAAAAGATTGGCGAATAATTCAATTTAAAAATAATCAATTCAAATAGCTACTAATTTAAAATTAATTAAAAAAAATAAAACAACTTTTCAAGAAAAACGTACAATCTCTTATTTGTACACTTAAAATATAGTTAAATCCCTTGAATCATATTTTACATTGAATAAAAAAGTGTTTTTCTTACGTTGCCCCAACTCCGAAAAAATACAACTCATTTTTAACATTTTTATTTTAACCCTAATTTCCTCATTATTAGGTTAATTTAAGGTTGTTCTAGTGGTTTCAAGTGTGAGCCCACCTTTTAATTCTACTCGAAAAGTTCCCCATAAAAAATTACTTAAGAGTATAAAAACAAGTGTTTTTCTTGTAATAATCACGGAGCAGATGATTATGATGCGAATGCTAATAATCCTTTCTGACATGAACTGTAGTTGAGTCAGGGAAAAAAACAAGAGGGGAGAGAAAAAAGAAAGCTGAAGAAGAAAAAGTAAAGAGGGAGAAATTGAGCTAAAGGGCTAATACTTATAATGAGTATGAGGCTGTATTATGTTGTAAAGTGAGACGGGAGGGAGAAAACTTTTTTTGGAGAGACGCTCACATTTTCTTTGGCATGGTATTTCAGTGAGTGTGACAACAATAAAAAACTGACAAATCTCTTCTTGTTATTTTTTTCTTGATGGTGGTAGTGGTGATGGTGTGTGGTGAAATGGTATGGCTGTTTTGATACGGGTTTGTAGCGTGAAAGGGAAAATTAGACGGGATCATTTGAGAAAAAGAAAGGAAAAAAAGAAGGGGAGAAAAAAGCACGTGTTTTTTTGAGGGGTGCATTATACCTACATAAAAGAATAAATGCCATTGCACTTTTTGTAAGAGTATAAAAGCTACAGAAAAAAGGAAAAGTGAGAGTGGATGGGACAATAAGAGGGTAGTTTTTTGATCATCAGGTGTAATTGTTTAATGGTCTTTCTTGTCAATTAAAATAAAAAGGGATGCGTTAGATTAGCTTTTAAAAAGCACTACTACAAGGAGTATAATGAATATGTAAATGACTACGTATGACTACAAGTGATCTATTCACTTGCAACAATTTTTTTAGGCAGCTATAGAGTTATGGCAATACTCGCCCATTCATTTCTAGATGTGCAATGTGTATATTATATAAAACGTAAAATTTTCGTGGATCAGGATATTTTCGAAATTTCAATCATACAATAGTGCAAACAATATTTACGGCTAGACATTGCAAAAAATATGGACAACTAAAAACACACAATGTGGTTTGTAACTCCAAGTAAAATATCCATTTCACCGACTTAGTTGAAAGAGTAACAAAAAGCATAACAGAGTATAACAGTATTTTTACTTACGAAGATTGAATTTCATAATTAGATTTAAAAAATATAACAATTCACTACTTGTTTTAGTATTCCATCAGTTCTACTGTTTTTAAGCTTGTTTCTGTTGGATTGACTTTTTATTATACAAAGCCTATTGTGGGATGATGATATTTATTTCTCAAATAAAAATTAATTTATGTCTAAAGATTACTTTTACTTTTGACAGAAATTCCAACCGGATAACCTTCAGCAATATCCAATGTAATCAAATGTACAGCCTTCAATAATAAGCGAAAGAAATTTGTAAGAAAAACAATAAAGTTAGCCGTTCGTCACTGAGATAACAAGTTCTACAAAATTCGACAAAGAGACGGACGATATTAACCGAAGAAAGGAAGCGGGGTGGATTTGATTGCCAGCTCACTCATCATCGCTAGTGTAATTATTTTTGTTTCGCCATTTCATTGGAATTCTGCTATTTTGTGAAACGAGATGAAGTGAAGCGATCCATGAACTTGATCTCCATGCATACGAAATACATACAAATATTCATTGACTCAACTCGTGCAAGTGGAATACGCAGTAGGTAAATGTGAAACTGAAAATCATCCCCTTTTCCTTTTCAAATTTCAACCCTCTCGTTTCTCCTCCATTCTATTTAACATTTTACCTTTACAAAATTGTCCATAATACATTTCACAGTGAGATAACAAAAGTTGTCGTGTATAATCTGCTTGAATGCGTACCTAAAAAGAAGCTTATTTTCTACTCCACTTTGTCTTGTTTTCTTTTCTTCTCGTCTTCCTGCCAAGTAAAAAGTGAACATTTTAAAAGGAAGAACAAGAAGGCAAAGCAGTTCATGTGTAAATTAATCTAACTAGCAAATTTGTTTTTCTTCTTGCTGATCACCATCTCAGCTCAGCTCATAGTCAATATTAGGTTTTATGATACGATTATAGTTACACAACTACACAAAGAGTGTGTATCTGTTGCGTAAAAAGCTCACTGTTGTTTTGTTGTGTTTTTATGGTTGGGTGGGAGTGAGGATTATTTTATGGATGCTTAAATCCTCTTATTTCTTCATAGATATTTTCCTTCAACTTTACTTACTTAACTTGTTCACTCGCTTGTTCTTCGTGGAAAGAAGAAAGCAACGCAACAAAGACCAATATTACCATCATCATCATCATCACTTCATCGGAGACTCTTTCTGTTATACCAGCAAAAGGCATATGGAAATCTTACAAAAAAGTAACACATTGTTTATACTTGTGAAAGTGTCTGTGTAAAAAGTAAAAAGGAGGAAAAGAAGGAGGAGGAGGATGCGAGGTGGAGATCAAACTAATTGCTAATAACTCTTTTCTTGACTCATTATATCACGGCTCATTTCCGCAGCGACGACCTTTTTTGATTAAAACTCTGCTTGTATTGGTGGTAGAAGTATAGCTAGTTTTCACAAGAGTTTTATACTTATTTTTCGGTGTGTTTAGGACTAACAACATTATCCTCATCCACACTTCTTCTCCAGTTGTGAGTTCCAGTGCTTTGTGTGTCGTGATCATCATCGTTATCATCATCAAAGTAAAATTTTATGAGGAGTGAAGCTTGTAAAAGGAAGAAACTAAGAAGTTGAAGAAAACAAGCTATTTATCTTTTCACAAGAGTGGGAGGACGTAATACTAAGCAGTAATAAGTAAACACAAACAAGATGAAGGAAAGAAGGAGAACAAAAGTGAACACAAAATAATACGCTTTGTGGCTTTCTTTATTTCTTGGAAAGATACTTTTGATGAAGACTATATTATGATGATGCTGATGACGGTAATGACTCTTGTAGAAGGAAAAAGGAGGATAAAAGTGAAAAATTAGCGTAATAACAAACGAGACAACATCATTATTTTGTTGTTTGTGTTTTGGGGAAATTTATGCAGTTGCTTTATGGGCTTAAAATGGGATATTTACAAGTTGTAAATGAGAGTGTGTATACGGATTTGATTTCCAGTATATAACTTGAAAAAAACAAAGGGAACGTATGAAAAGATAAAAGTAAATCAAATCGAAGGGATGGTATGAGTGCTGTATCGCCGAAAAATAAATAATTTATTTGTGAAAATTCCTTCAGAGTTATTGGCGAACTAACTAATTGTAACATTTACGATAAAAATTTGTAACTTAATTTATTTTAAAAGTGTTAACTACAAAAAATCAAAATGCATCTCGCCAACGAACTAAACTTCATCACCGAAACATATCACAAGCTCGCCACAGAGGTACGTGTCTGTAATTTACAACCTTTTTAATTATAAATGCTCAAATTAATGTTATCAATCCTTTTCAAACACATAAAAAAATTATGCAATGCCTCCTCTATAAAGGTGATGGCAGAGCGAGCTCTTACAGAAATGCTCACAGACTCTCCAGGAGGCGAACTTGTGAGAACGGGCAGTCCAAATCTTGTATGCTCTGTACTTCCTGTCCATTGGAGATCAAACAAAACATTACCCGTTGCATTTAAGGTTGTTTACTCATTAAGATTCATAATACTAAAAAATACAATTGGTATGTTCATTTTTTAAATAAATTTACACACATAAAAAATATATAGGTGATAGCATTGGGTGAAATAATGGATGGAACTCTTGTAACTGTCCGTGCGGGGAATGATGAGAATTACTGTGGGGAACTCCGCAACGCCACGGCAATCATGAAAAATCAAGTGGCCAAGTTTAATGATTTAAGATTCGTTGGACGATCTGGTCGAGGCAAGCTAGTGATAAATATCTAAATATGATTAACATAGAAATTGGACATCCGCGTAAAATCTAAAAATATTTGATCTCTTCATTGATAACAGGAAAAAGTTTCACATTGACAATCTCAGTGGCAGGCTCACCAACACAAGTGGCTACATATTCTAAAGCAATCAAAGTAACCGTGGACGGACCACGAGAACCGCGTTCCAAAACACGTAAGCCCAAAATACATAGAGCTTTTACTTCACAAAAAATAAACTAATTTTACTACCATCCGAATAAAAATGTAAAAGTTATTTTTCTTATCATGCAGCATTCCATTGTATGTTTACTTCGAGCAATGATAAAATCATTTTTTTGGATTATTTTTTGTACATCATAATATTTTTATATGCAGGCCAACAACAACAATTCCATTTTGGTTTCGGTCAACGAGCATTCCTGGGTGGCTACACGGGAGCCCTGGACCATCTGAACCGCAGTGCGGATTTCGCCATGACGTTGAGTCGGATGCCCAACTGTCAAAGTAAGCATGGCGTTGATGCCACAAAAAGATGTCCAGTTCTTTTATACCACCAATTTTTTTTTACATATTCTATATGACACTTTTATACATGTATTTACATACACCACCATTGCAACAACACGCCCATAGACACATGTAAATAGTTCAAAATGTCGACCGACAATACTCCCCAAAACCACTGACCACCCCCATCAATCCATTGCATTGTACATTAAAAGGGGACCAAAGTGAAGACCAAAACCAAAGAGAGTGAAAGCAACCAGCAATACCATAATATATCCATACCACCACACCGTATAACATACAGTACAAAACACCCAACAAACGACGCCAACAAAACCAAACCGACCAAACCATCGAACCAACAAAAAAAACTGCATACACATAAGCATATCATTCACCAGGAATATTTTTGGGCTCAAAATGCTTTAAAAGCAATGAAGATGCATATTTTTCTTACACATATTTTTTCAACCTGATAAAAATCAAATTTATTCTGTAAGTATTTCTCCGCTTTTCATAAATTCGGTCCAGTTTAATTGGATATATGAATGTGTGGGGAGATCTCATATTGCGTGGTGCCTTGACATTTTGTTTTTTATTATAAAATGTACATAGTCCACTTTCATTGCGTGAAATACTCGAGAGTAATCCAATTTAAATTTTCAATGCAATTTACACATTCACTCATTCACTACAAACTAGACTCCACTCTCCACCACTCCATTTTGCAGAATGCCCCATAACGCATTCACACTCACCAATCACCATTTCTCTCATAGACAGAGTCAGACGGCAATTTCGTGACAGACATGTCAAGTTTTAATGGAAGAGCTTTAAAAGGATTTCATTTGAAAACTACTCATTTGGTATTTATACAAGCACTTCCTTTCTAAATTTCAATATTCAAATGTTCCTTTCCCTTTTATTTTACGGTCATAGTCATAATGTATGTATGTTAATGTATGAATGGAGAAGACATGATCATTCTCTACTGATTTTCTGGCATTGTTATTGGGGAAAGAAGTGGTCGTGGCGGTGATAGTGGTATTGTTACTTTATAATATTCTCAATACTTATATTGTAGTATATATGCAATGCAAGTATGTATGTATGTTATATGAAGTAGTGGTGAAGGTGTTGGTGTCGGTAGTGTACTGGTAACGGTAGTGCGGTGGTGGCGGTATTGCATGTTGATGATGATTACCTCTACCAAATCATCACCTTTATTTTTTGCAGTTTCCAAAATAAAACGTAAATTTACATATATGTACATACATATACGGTTAAAATGCTTATACTTGTATATATAGATACACATATACATGTATAAATACTATGAAATATACATACAAGAAGTGTTTTCACCATAGTAAGTTTACCAATACAGTAAGTGATGAACACTGGTGTATGGTGGGGTGTCAACCAAAAACTAGACCATCAAGTACAAATCCACCTCTTCATTCTCCTAAAAGTTTTTATATTGGAAAGTTTATCAAAAAGACAAAACATATAACATTTTATGCTATTTACAAATTAAATATTCATGCAAGCAGCATAGTGGTGAAAGCACACATAAATATGTAACTCTTTCTAATGGATTGATTTTGCTTTCTGGTACGAAGTTTACTTATCGCAATTCTAATGATGAATTTGTTTTTTTCTCTTTTTCTCTCTTTTCTATTTATTCTGCACCGGGTACATA
The DNA here is from genome assembly GCA_034695465.1 of Entomobrya nicoleti. Lineage (NCBI taxonomy): Eukaryota > Metazoa > Arthropoda > Collembola > Entomobryomorpha > Entomobryidae > Entomobrya > Entomobrya nicoleti. Next base: position 3,453 of record JAQFZG010000909.1, on the reverse strand, counting down.
TGTGTATCACCTTATATTATCCACTGATACTTTTGGGGTGATGCGGTGGTGGTCTCGCGGCACTGGTTCTGTGATGATAATATGGATGGCCGCCGCCACAGATATGAGCCAAACATTCGGGTTGACCTCATCCTCAAACCATTGGGGTTATGCATCCTCACCGTACTCGACGTATTTGGGAAGTGGCTTCCCCAACTGCACTTTACAAGTAAGTACATTATATAGATTTGGTTTTTCATCACTCTCTTTTGTATAGTAATATTATAAGCAGATATTCGTACTTGTAAATATACAAAGTTGTCCTTCCACTGCTTCCATCACCCACCACCACCATTGCTTTCTCCCTTTCCTCGGCTTTCCCATTCCCATACTTCTATCATCATGAAAATCTACCTCGTCGCAGGTCGACCAAAAACCTCCCGTGTAAAACCAAAAGCATAACCGTTCGTGTGTGTATGTGTGTGGCCTGACCATCATCATGATCATCAGAAGAACACCACCACCACCACTATACCACCACCGATGCTTTCTGGTTTTGTTCTGCTCTTCTCTTGCTCGCATCATTGGTAACGTGAAAACGACATGAATATCCTTTTGTATCTTAATGCCCCATCAAACGACATACCATATTAAGCCATTATGGACTTTCCTTTCGTGTTATCAGTGTAGCAGGAAGAGTGAAGTGAGGTGCAATGCGGATATACAAAATGAATGTATAAAGTCACTCTCTGGTCATAATAATGGTGCAAAATAAATAATGGTATTTTGGGAGAAATTATTGCTGTGAAATGGATGAAAACCATAAATATAAAATATATAACGGCACACTACATAACAAAAGAGGAAAACCAATGCAGCCACGGCGGCGGTGGCTTCAGTAGTGTAGGGTAGTGGTGGTGGAAGAGTTGAGTATGTGAATCTGGAAAAGTACACAACGAAACGAAAATATCAAAAACCAAACTAACGAATCTCTGTATGCTATGTACGTAGAAGCACATATGCATATTTGATATGATAATTCAAAATTGTAAATCGTAAAGTCGTCATAATAATCATCATGAACATGTGCTATTTATTTTCTACATGCATAACATGTGTTATATATATCATATAGGTAAAATATTTATTCATTCGTAGCTTAATTTGTGCTAGAGCATTCCAGTTTGCTCATTTTCATCTTTCTGTCTCTTCCGAACCGATGCGATCATGCAATCACCCCTTCCACTCAACTCATCATCATCGTGACCGTATAGTCATAGTCATGACCAGACTTTGTGTTCTTGTATTATTTTATTTTATCCTTGTTCATACTCTGCAATTCATTTGATATTCATAATAAGTACACTGCACAAGTCTAAATCTAAGCTAAACCCCTTTCCAGTCGTTGCCACATAACTTCATAGCTACTGTAATTTTACTGTCTAGTGTGCATTTACATTCGCATGATTGAGAATTTTTATGATGCCCAACAAAACTTACACGTGCGTTGACTTTCCCCATGCATATAAGATCATGATCGTCATCATCACTATATTGCAACGAAATTTGTGAAATGTTTAGGCTGATGAAACATATATCAGCCATCATCACCACATTCTCACGTATGTATGTGTGTTTATGAACATTTTATAGTTTTGACTTTCACTTAAACTAAAGCTTGTACAAGCAAAGTAAGGCTGTTATTGTAATAAAACATACACACTTGTAATTAAATTGCTTTACAGACATGCTCCTGTTTTTCTGTGCAGCAGATGTTTGCGTAATTACTTTGGTTTTGTGCACTTGTAATTTGCCCTTTCATTTCAATTTCTTTCCATGAACTTTCATTCATACGTGAGCAGAGAAGATTTTCTAATAGAATCAAAATAGAAGAATTGGTCTCAAGAGAGAAATGAATTATTACAGACTGCATATATGCATATATAGTACTACTACCAGTACATTTAACAGTAAAATCTTTCTAAAATATTTCACTTAAACAAAACAAATTAAAGAACTAAATTATGCGCACGAGGGAATTATTTAAGATTTCACATGCTTTATTATGGTATGAGCTATAGTGGCATATGAGTGCATATATGTAATTACGTATGAGCAATTATCGTAAATTGAAGTAATGTGAAACTTAATTGAATATGGAGCTCATATGAGCTTTTAAGTATTCGAGTAGGAAATACATGCCCGTCTTTGAACTTTTGTTTGCTGACAATTCAAGATAAGATTTTTAGTTCGAAAAGTCTAAAAAGAGGGTTAAGTTGTAAGTATAAAGTAGGATGTAGCTGGTTTGCTTTAAAATGGGCTTGGCAAGTGGGAGATAGGTTTAAAGAGAAAGTGTTGATTGATTGACTACGTCATCAAATGCAATGAGGGCGAGAGTATGAGCGACTGAATGGGAGAAGAGTATATTAATGAGTGTGCTGTTGAGAATCATGAAGGGTGAAAGGGTCAAAGCAGTAAAATATTTCATTGTATAAAATATTCCCACTCCCCGCTTTTCGTCCAAAACACCCAGAGGATATTACGGAATATTATTGCTGTACACTGTAGAGACCATATTTGAATACCTATCAGTATTAATGATGAGGATGAATGTATTTTGAAGCTGGTTATTATGGTGGCGATGAAGAGTAAAAGTAACATTTCGGTGAGAGCTGCGAAGTCCATTGAGACTACTGTGCATTATAAAATATTAAATGAGGAGGAGGTAGTACACAGTAAGTACACAAAGTGTGCAAAGAAGGAAATCTTTCACTGTGACTGCTGAGCTATAAGAATGAGCCCATAAGTTATTGCCACTTTACACATTTAAATTTGTAATGTGCTTTGGTGGACGGCTTGGGGGATGATAATCGGATGGATTTGTGACGTGACCGGAGGAGGAAAAAGGAAGACTGGCTTGGCTGCTAGTCTTGTTTTAAAACCGGTTTTTAATAAGATAATTTTCGGATTCAAATCTTCTCTTGTTTCTTCTACGCTTCTTTACTAAAATAAGTAGAGGAATAAGTAAAGTGAATAAATAAGTCACTCAGAAAAGCTTTGCTGACTGTGGAATTTTTCTTTAGCTTCCGGCTCCCTTCTTCGTTTCCTCTTTTCTTTCCTCTGCTGCTTTCTGTTGAGCTCTGTATTGCTACGACCACTTTTCATCCCCCTCTGGTTTTCTACCAGCTAGACAGAAAAAGGAATAAAAGGAGGAAGTCCAACAACCAGATCCGGTTTGTATATCCAAACATTTTGTTGGACTATCTTCTTCTTCTTTGTCTCTATTTCTCGGTTGGAAAATGAGCTGACAAAGTATTAGCTGGCTGCTTTAAGAACTTGTAATTTGTAATAAAAAACATGGCTCAGTCAGTGCCACTGAGGCATACGATTATACATTTTAAGCACAAACACCCAAGTAGTTGGCTTGGCTGGAATTGCAACCCACGACGAGGCACACAATAATTTACTTTACAC
>JAQFZG010000908.1:0-25422 GCA_034695465.1 Entomobrya nicoleti | reverse complement strand
ATAAGTATGTTTACTGCGTTTTTTACGTGAAACACAACTGAAGGGCAGCTATGATATCTAGAGACCGTTGAATTTCATTTCAACGGCATGGGCTCCTAGTATATAAATATTTCATATAAGCTTAAAATACGTTTCAGTATCTGGAAATACGTTTTTAATATGGGAAATGAAATTGGTGCTCATTGGGGTATAGACATACACAGCTTTGGGATTAGCACGGATATTCATCCAGTCATGCATTGCATGGGCAACTATCAACTCTTGCGAAACTATACTATAAGTATTGTCTTCTTGGAATTTTCAAGATAACAAGTTAGCTTTTGAGTTTAGTTGACTGAGGGATTGTTTTGCAGGTTGATCTTATTGGCCTGTGAGAAAGCTGGAGTATGAAAGACTCAAACCAGTTGAAAGTGGATGCAGCTGCAAATCGCAAGCAAAGCTCTCATCTCTCATCCCACCCAATCCTTGTACATCTGCCGTATTTATACATAAAGTACAAAAGTGATGAAAATTGTACCTTATAGTCCCTATTACTGTATTGCACATCACAACAAGCAAAAATAAAGCATGTCAATCGTTATTTTTTTGAAAAGAGAATTGAAAAAAGGGTTAACTAACCACAGAGGTATTGGTATATACACTAATTTTCTCAGGAGAATTGTACAAATCCCAGAGGAAAAGTCAGCTTAAAGCTTCAAAAAATAAAATGTTTTTATTCAGCTGAACTGTTATATTGATACATTTACACTATTTTCAAGAAAAATTTATTATAACGAAAGCGTGATAATTCCCAGAAACATCATCGATAAAATCATTTTTTGTTAATTCGCGTGAAAAACTCATTTTTTTATCAAAAAGGGTTAACAATATTTTCTTTTTAATCTGAAATTTCCAATAAAACCGTTTTATTGAATATATTCATTGATAAAATGAAAATTTCCGCTTTATTTTTTGATACAGTCGCACTGCTAGTCGATCAGTTTTGCAAAAAGGGTTAAAAGGGAACCTTTTTCAAAATCCTTTCCATTTCCCTTTTATCCCTTTCTCCGCAACAAAGATGCAAGCGTGTTAATCGCAATCACACGGATTACCATTACATTTTTATATATTTTTGCTTTCGTCCTTTGATGTCCTTTCATCATCGCTTTCACGGTTTTTAGCACTTTAACAATTTATACCAGAAAAGAAAGGGTTAAAAATATCTTTTAAAAGGATTATGTCTGGTTTGGACTTTTAAAAACTTTCCCAATTCATCCGTGAAATTTTTTGGTACATTAAAAAAGATAATCTAGTGTAAAATATAAGTGGTTTTAGTTTTATGTGTTACATAACTAAAAATCTAACGAAAGGGTTAAAATATTTCAAAAATTTATGTTCTCTTCTTATTTCATGAAACATTTTTTTTCAACTAAAACAATAGATTACCTTGCATACTTTGTACATGTCCATATGCTCCATTTTCTAGCAAAGTAATAATCGTAAATTTAAATTGCTCAAAAATAGACTCCATATCCATAAAACATGCCATATTCCCCAAAAACCCGTGTTAACTAAAATGAACTAAAAAGTCATCATCAGAAAAGCAGTTTTTAATGGGCAGTAGCTCGCAAGTTGATTAACTTTTTATTGTTCTTTCCTCTCTCTCCGGGGCAAAATGCGACAATTGGAAAAAGTCCAAAAATAAATAATACATTTTTCAATGAAAATCTCTTGTCGTTCTAAAGTGGATATCGGATACCCTTGAAATTCTAGAATCGTCAGAGAAGGAACTGCACTGCACTGCCACCCTTTTCTACACATTTTTTTCGGATTTTATTTTTGATGCGACGGCGACGATGATATGATGATGGCCAAGCCAAGTGTTCAGAGAAAAGGGGAATCCATCAACTGAACTGAGCTTATAGGTTGTAGCCCATTAACAAGATCGCAGCAGGAGAGTAGACCATTTTCATCATTAAACATTTTACACCGAAAAAATAATAATACCCGTCTGCTCTTGCTCATTGCTCTTGGCCATGATCATAAAAATAAAAATTATTACCCCATCCATTCATTGACTCAGTCCGTTCCGTCATTCAACCCAACTATTCCAACTATTCAACTGCAACTGGTCGTATTCCTAAAATACATACACAATGCACATCCACATGCCATATGAATACAAAGTATTACAAAATATGTTTTATGGCAAAAGGATCCCTTTTTTCCCTTCATTCATTTCTCCACAGAAAAATACCCGGTAGCTATTTTCATCATGATCATCATCATAACAAGCAGTTCTGCTCCCTTCCTTCCAATCCAAGCCTATCTTTATATCTACCCTACTTACAATATATTTTGCTCATACAAAAAACAAGGTATGTTGGCTTGGCACATGCCATACATAGCATCAAATTTGATATGAAATCAGATCGGTGTGTGGATCAGATTGAAACGGACGCTCGTTGTGTACACACACGCGTCGTTTTGTAATAAGTAATACGGCAAGACACGCGTTCCAAATTACCCTGCCCTTTTTTGAAAACTTCCTGTGTATTAGTGGTTGGATTACAAGATAAATATATTTAATTGAACATTAATTTTTTGTGGAAAGTCACACGTGACGTGTTTAATTTTTGTGTGAAAATAAAAATGGAAGGAACTGGAAATTACTACAGTCATCATCTCCATTCACCCTCCAGCACCTCTTCTGTCTCCTCCACTTCAACCCTCCAAGATTTCTCTCCAAGGCGAGCAGGGGATGGTGGGGGTGTGCCATTTTACCATTCTCCACCACCCCCGCTCCACCACCATCATCATCCCCATCCCCAACATCACCACATCTCCCGAAATGACTTCCCATTTTTTGGAATGGGAAGTGATGATGGACTTTGTATTCAAGAAACTGAAATAAGCACATCATCCTGCTCATCCCCCGTACCAACAGAAGTGGATGCCCAAGCAAAGCCAAGAACCCGAAGAACAAGAAAGAAAAGTCCAACGGTTGTCCTCCGCCAGAAAAAGTTTCGTCGTGTAAAAGCGAATGATCGTGAAAGACAGAGAATGCACTTGTTAAACGGGGCATTGGAGAAACTTCGTCTTGTTCTTCCTGCCATGCCACAAGATCAACGCTTGACCAAAATAGAAACATTGAGATTCGCCCATAATTACATTTATGCTTTAAGTCAAGCTGTGGGAGTGATTAAAAATTTGAATGGAAGCTCAACACCCGGCTCATCCCCTTCCAAAACAAGTGGTGTGGATGGAGAGGACGAGTTTCTGCAATGCGAGCTTGTAGATGGAAACTACGTTGTTCGTGTGGGCAACGTGAGAATTGTTCTGGACCAGGAAGGAAATCTTGTGGAAACCTTGGCCACAAGACCCAGCACACCTCAACCACCCCACGAGGGGGATGAAAGGGATGGAATGGAGGAATACCAGGGAGCCTACTCAACAACAACCCCATTTAATTTTTTTGAAAGTGGACATCAGTCGCCTCAACTCCAGAATTTTTTCTCTGCTCAGCATCCACAACACCACCACTCCCGCTCCCCCGACAACCACCCCCACCATCATCCCCAACCTAATTCCAACTATGGCCAGCAGACTCCTCCAAAGAACGTGATGCCGATGCCACATGGTTATCATCATCACACCGATTACCATCGGTCTACCACTGGTCGTTATCATCATCATCATCCTCACCACCCCTCATCAGCAGATGTTGATTGCTCCTCCAATTACAGTATTGCCAGTTCATTTGACGAAGAGGACAACTCTAATGACATGTCCATTATCAGCCATAATGCTAATTGCTCAGCAGCGGCAGCAGTGATGATGTCACCACCATCTTCAACCCTCTCCTCCCCCACAAGAATGACAGCAGCAGCAACAACTGGCATTTTCCATAACGAGCAAAATAATAACAGCCTTTATTACAATGTATCCACTTAAAAAGCTTAATTAATTTCCTAATTGTTTTCTAGTCGAATTTCTAGTCTTGTTATTTATTCTTCAAAGTTCAATAGCTGTAAAAATGTTCAGTTGTTTTCAGTTAGATTATGAGTGTTTAGTGCAATACAAAAATAAACATACTTTCAAAATATTTTCGATATTTTAGTTTTTTATTTCGCTGTGATAATTTTTACATTTTAATTTAATTTAGAAAATACAAATTTGTAAAAAAAACAATTTAAGAAGTTTAAATTCCTTTAAGGTAATTTGTTGTCTTATGCTGATTTTGTTCTGCGATAGATATTCTGAGCATAATTAATTAGCAAAAAATTGTTGTGTGTGTATAAATTAATAAATGAAAAATGTAATAAAATAAAAATTCTCAAATACTTTTTACTAAAGTTAAAAGAGCGTCCGTTGACTTTACCCAAAAATCCTCCACATAAAATTTGCAAGCATGCATGAATGTTTGACCTTTAACTTCCGGTTTAGATTGCGTGACATAAATTCGTGACGTCAGCTCAGCTCACAGTCGTCTATCCTGTGGACATTTTGTCGTGATTTGATTTTTACTCATAAAAACATGCACACAAACAATTTCGAAACAGGAAACAGGTGTACAAACAAAAAAACGATAGCCATTTAATCTACCATTTCATATTATTTCTCCATTCTCCCTAAAAACACCATAGATTTCCCAAAAAAAACTAAAATTAAGCCATCATTCATTTTCAGAACTATGAACATAGTCCACCTATTATGCATGCATATATTTGTTTACACGTTCAATTCGTCTTGGCTAATCCATTTCCATTTCCTCTCTAATTCCCTATTTTTCTCCCCAAAAAAGAATTTGCGTAAAATACAATTTTTCCTTTCCATTTAACAAAAAATCATCTATTGATTGACATATCATCCCCAATACAAATACATCCATCCAAAAGTTAACTGCACGCTGCACACACAAATCCAATATTTAAACTGCATTGTTAGGTAAACTAGCAGAAAACACGGCTTTACACCCACCAAAAACCCAATCCCCAAAAATATTACGATTTTTACCCCAAAAACTCATTTCTAAATCCTTAGCAACCAAACCATCACCCATCACCCTCCATCACTCTTTCTATTTGACAATTCCAAGTGCCTTCTTCCAATTCATTTTACATGCATGCATAAAATAATAGCTTTACTACACATTTAAACATTTAGCATGCATATTATCATGATTGTTATTCATAAGGATTCAAAACTCATCTGCATTTAACCAACAAGCCATACAGGACCAGGACTAGGACCCTAGCACGAGCCATAAAAATGAATACGAAATGAATTATTATTATTTTTTGAGGGGAGCTCCCTTTGAAAAAAATGGAATAAAAATGAGATCCCGTTTTGCTCCCTGTCACCTCTCAACAAAACGGCGAGAGAGCAAAGCCCCGAAACAAAATAAACTTCCAAAAAGAACTCCCGTACACACAAACAACCATATTTTCTATTCCGTCCTGGTCCCCTTTTCCATTTTCCATTGTTCAGACTTCCCTTTCGCTTTGATTTCATTTTCAATTCAATGAATTGTTACTGGTTTACTGGTTTTTACATGCGAAATGCGAAATATCCATTCATTCAGTAAGCGAGACAAGCCATTAAAAGCTTTTCCCTTTTGTTTGCTCCCTTGCCTGACTTGAATTGAATGAATGAAAAGGAAAAAAGGGCCAAGGGCCACCACCTGCTAAAAATATGGATGGATTGAGAATAGGGGAACAAAATAAAGTGTACTTTTTTGACAGACTACAAAACGGAAAATGAATACCAGCAAAAAAAAATCTCTGGATTTCGGATTTCGGGGCAATCTGAGAATATTTGCCTGGTCGCCATTAACTTTGTATCATTCACTTTACAGGCACCTGTGATGATAAGTGAAATGAATTTATTAGAAAACCGCCTGATCCTTTTTGGTTTACTAAAAAAATTTCGGTTAAAACCCAGCAGAGCGCTTATGAAGTTTTTTAACCCTTTCAAATTTGATCATGAAAAAGTGCATTGAATAAGCTCGATTTTTCACGGGGATTATCACTACAATTTTTTATATTTAGAATAATAATCCATGTGATTGCGATTATCACGCTTGCACTTTGTTCTGCTGCAACCAGACAGAGTGCAGCATAAAAAAACTATAATGGAAAGGGTTAGAAAAATGTTTTGAATAAAATTTACTTGAGATCTCGATATTCCTCCGATCCGATCATAATGGAATTCTAAAGCATTTCTACTTTTCCTTTGGGATTAAAAAATAATAATATTTGATAGTTGGCGAGGTTTTTTAAAAGTCCCAAGAGAAACAAGTATAAGTAGACCCTTCATTTTAAATGGAAAGCAACCTGCTGAACGCTTGTATATTTTTGAAGGACCAGTACCAGTGAGCAGGCAAACCAGATGCACAAGTGGTGATGGTGATGGATAATGATCAGAAGAGGAGATCAAGATGAAATTTCGGAATATTATGATCTTTTTGTAGATTTAATGCAGCTGTATATACGATATGATCACCATTTTATAATGAACGCTTATCATCTGAGGTCCGGTCAGGTCAGGTCAAAGGACCTTGATCCCCTTATCATCAAATTAGCATGACAATAACCATTGTAAATTTTACAGGTTATTAAAAAAATATATTTATAAGATTTTATGCTTATCATTTTTTTTTGTATTTTTTGGGGATAATTATATTTTTGTAACTTTTTTAAACACCAATCTAAACTAAAATAATATTTTAAAATAAAAAGCAATGGAAAACTCCACTTTGGAATGCCCAATATGCCAACAAAGCTTACTCTCATCTCACAACCCCAGTTCCCTTCCACCCCCTCATTTCGAGCTAGTATCCTCCGCCACTGCCCCCGTCTGCACTCCCTGCGGTCACCTTTTCCACAAAGCTTGCATCGCGGAATGGTTCCGATTTCGGCGGCGACAGCATCAAAATGACAACACTGAAGGCACCTCCACCCGCACAACCTTGTAAATAATTTTAACCAAATTTAATTAAATGTTTTTCCACTTAAATTCCAATTTAAAATATTATTATTTTTCTTGCTAGTCGCTGCTCATGTCCCACCTGTCGCAAGTCAATAGCTTATCACAAGCTTATCCGAGTCTACCTCCCATCCCCTCCTGAACTTATTCATGGAGAACCCAGCTTATCAGTCGCCGAGCACGTTCGCCGCTTTAACCAAAGAACTTTAGCACCTTCCACTGAACCTGAAGCCATCCCCACCAGGCCCTCAGCTCCAAGCAACTCCCAAATTTACAACGAGTTCTTCACAATTTACAATGCCATTAATGAAGATGACTACAACGCCCACTCCGACTCAACCTCCACCACCCCCGCATCCGCATCCCAATTCTCCTGCCAAAACTTTGACTGCATCGCCCTCCAAAGCGTCTACCAAGTGCTCTCCAAAGAATTCAAAATTCTACAACGCCGTCTTGAACTGGAAATGGAAGTGAGCAAAATGAAAAGTGTGGTAGTGGGTGGCCTTCAAAGGGACCTCAACTTCTGCCGCAAAAACTACAATCAAGGCAGACTCACCGGGGATTTAGCGAGGACCATTGGCATCATTGTCATATCCGTTTTTACTGCTTGGCTATTAGGATGCATGGCTCTTTTCATTTTTAAACCATTTTAAAGCCATTATTAAACTAAACCCATTTTTCACTAAAAATTAATTTGCGCAAAAATTCAAAAAAGATTAATTAAAAATAAAAAAGTCCAAATTTGAGGTGGTATGCAATGCAATAAAAAGAAAATTTATTTTTTTGACTACAAAATTTGAATTATTAGTTAATTAAGCTCAAATTATCATTTAGTTGTAGTTGTGGTAGTAGTAATAAGGGATAATGGGACTAGGCTTGGTGTGAGGTGGTGGAGGAGGGTAAGGAAGGGGGAAGGGGAAGCCTCCCACGGGTACAGGTACAAGTTCACTTGGATTCGGTTTCGTGATGGGGTAAGTTGGAAGCGGGTATGGAAAGCCTGGCAGCTGACGTGTCCAAATTGGAACAGGCCATTGTGGTGACGGTAACACGGGCACCTGAATGGGACCTGCAGGTTGAAGTAAATCCAGGTCGCCTGGAATAAAGGTTTCATTTGATGGAGGGGACCTTGATCTTCTTTCGTAGGGGAAGTCACATGACATTGTGGACCAATTAAAGAAGAGGCCCTCTGAGCAATTAAATATTATTGGTTCTCCGCCCACACACACTACATATTGACTAGCAGTCAGTTCCTGTCCTGCCACTGATGGGGTGAGAATTACTTGGGGGAAGGGGGAATCTGTGGGGCACTCCACAATGGGTAAAATATGGACGCCTTTTAGGCTTGCAGGGGCACATTGGACCACTCCAAGCACTGCCAAGGCTAGTAACACTGATGGCATCATTTTGAATCTAAAAAATACAAACAATTTTTTTATTCACGAAACAATTTTAAATATTTATTTTTGCTTTTCACCTGTAATTATTTAATTACCTGTTAATTATCTCCTTCTGTCTTTACAGTTGTTAAATAAACAATCAATCAACCAGTTACTATTACTTTAGTACCGCTCCCGTTTGAAGTTCAATTGCTTTCTGAAGTCGACCTGATTTTCGTGAATTGCTTAAATACTCCCAACATTCCCATTCAACCAGCTTTGATTTTTATTCTGGAAGAGAAATTTTCCATTTGAATTGAAAAAATATTCTTCTGGACTCATCCTCAATATCTTGACTTGACACACTAACCACGATTGATAAGCCAAAACCGTTTTGTAATCCCTGAATGCACAACAAACAAATATTGAGTCCTTCGACAACAAATCACGTCGCCCCCAAAAAAAACCTACATGCTATACATTACCAATTGTCATGCATTTTGCCTTTTTGTAAGCGTGTTTTATGTCACATTAGCTTATCATTTCGGCTGGATAAGCCATCCTTGACCAGCTTTACATGGATTTACATTGACTTCAAAATGAAAATAATTTCACTCAACTCTCCCTTTTTTATTTACATTTGGTACACAAAAAACAAATAGCAATCTACTTTATTAACTTTTTAATTGTTCCAGAAAAAAAACTTGCATTTTTATATAATCATTTGATACATATATTTTGGCATTTACATACTTGCTACTTGCTATATGCAAATTTTCTCGGCGAAATACAAACAGTCTTTTTTCTTTTCTGTAAATAGATATCTTTTTAACATATTGAATTTTTACGGTCCAGTTAATTAAGATCATTAGTTTTAATTGACATTTTATTTAGTTTGGAAGAAAATCTCTTGAGGGGTAAAAGCGCTTTAGAATAGTTTGGCTTCAGGTTGATCTATTGACACAATTGACATTATTACATGATAAGCAATATAAATATTCATTTTTTGTACAAAAAGTTGAGATTATCAAAACAAAAGCGTAACTACAAAAATTAATTGAATATTAACTAATTAATACTTATGCATTGAACAATTAACTTTTGGCAATACATTTTACACTTTCTGCTGCTTAATCTCCGCTTGCATTTTCGCCATAATCTCTTGCATCTTCCTCAACTCTGCCTCCTTCTCCTCCAAAATCCTTTTCATTTGGTCCTTATCCTGCACCCCACCCCCTCCAACTCCCCCACCTCCCATCCCTCCATCCTTTTGATCTTGTCCCATAATCAACTCCGCCTTCACCCCCGCCCTCGCCTCTTGCGCCAACTTTTGCAACCTATAATTCTCATAATGAACCTCTTGGGTCACCTCCTGCAAATCTTGCATATGGGTTATCAGCATTGTCCTCAACTTGACAAAGTCACTATGTTCCGGATTCTCAATTTCAACGACCCCCCACGGATACAACCTCCCCCTCACCTTTTTCCCCTTGACCTCAATACAATTGGCACTGCCACTCACCGCAAATGGCATAGCGGCCTTTAACTGCCTTACTTCCTCTTTGTAATCCTGGTCCTCATCTTCATCCACTTCCGGTAGAGTGTACACCTTAATTCCATGAGCCTTCACCTCCTCAAAAATCCTCTTTTTCAGAGTGGTGATCTCCTGTTTGGTCAACACATCGGATTTGGCAATTACCGGAACAATGTTAACCTTTTGGTGAAGCTGTTTCATGCACTCAATGTCTAAAGGCTTGAGACCATGGCCAAAGGGCGAAATAAAGTAGAAGCAGCAGTGGACACGGGTGTCTGAGATGTTTCTCCGGTTGAGACCTCGTTCGGAATGGAAGTACTTCTCGAACTGGGTGTCAATGTATTGGACCAGTGGGGCAAAACTGTTCTCGTTGTTGACGGCGTCCCCGAAACCGGGTGTGTCCACGACTGTCAAACGGAGCTTAACTCCTCGTTCTTCAATTTCCACGGTTTTCGCATTGGTCTTTACCGTTTTCACGATTTTGTCTATAAATTACATTTAATTGAGTAAGTCACTTCATACTTTATATTTAACAGTAAATCAATTGGTTGGGCTATTCAGTGATTGTGGGTCGTAGGTGTTACTATACCTTTGGCATCAGGAATTTTCTTGTCTGGATACAAATCCTTCAGGAATAAGCTATTAATTAAGGTGGATTTCCCCAGTCCGGATTCACCTGTGTATTTACAAATATGACATTAGTTAAATATTTAGGTTAATGATTCCATTGAACAAAAATACTACTTAATTTTGTTGACTCACCGACAATCATCAAAGTAAACTCAAATCCTTTCTTAACCGACTTCCGGTGGACTTGGTTGGGAAGATTGGCAAACCCCACGAAGCCTTGTTGAGCGGGTTGTCCTTGTCCTGATTCTGAAGGCTGTAAAACATAAAACCAAATAAATAACCTTTCAATTATAACTCAATTAAATTTGGATTTCCATTAATAAAATTTGTTGCAAATTACAAAGCTAACCATTGTCTTGTTGTTTTCAGTTGACATGTCCCAATATCCCCCAAAATAAATAATTCAATGGCTCCGAGCCTACTTCTAAGTTATAATTTATAAAATCTGTAGTTAATTAACTAGCTTTCCACTTTTTAATTGTCAGTTACCTCAAAACAAAAACCAAAACAAAAAAACAAGTCAACTGACAACTGACTTGACTCGCAATCATGAATCATAGCACACAAACACAAAAGACAAACTATGTAACAGAGAGGCGCACCCTACTCGCTTACAATCCAACACATTTCATCTTACACATAGAAGTTTAAAGAGACGCGCAACTTTTAAAAACATCCCAAAAAGTCGGTCATATTTCTTGAATACCAAGTGTAGTCAGATGTTCATCGGCTGATCCATCGAAAATCTACTAACTTTGTTAAATTTTTTGGAGTGAAGTTAACCAAGAGAATTAATCGCAATTACAGGGATAACTTTCCCAGTTTAATTTGAAGTAAGAGTGAACTTAAGTAATCCATCTCTTGAAATCCTTTATTTGGCTTAATTTACGAAGCTGGATAAATATTCCCTAACTAATTTTTGCTCATTTTAATTGTGGTTTACAGTTAATTCAAGATGGCATTCACAACGACCGTCTACAACGCCGTGTTCCGAAGGACCTCCACCTTCGCTCTGGCCTGTTTGGTGGGTGCGTTCGGATTTGAAAGGGGGTTTGATGTGTTGGCCACTAGCTGGTATGAAAACATGAATCGTGGGGTAAGTAAATAAGCTAATTAACTAATTTACTTCTCTAATTTAATCAAAATAAATTTTCGAAAATTACAGTACTAATTATTACTTCTTGTGTTTTTAATTGCAGAAATTGTGGAAGGACATTTGCCACAAGTATGAAGTAGAAGAATGAATACTTTTTAGAACAATTTTAGTAGCCAATTTCGTGTAAAAATAGAGCCAAGCCATTCATCATCGTCGTCAGCAGGATGATCTTATCATCACCACCCGCCCCCGCAGCAAATTGTAGAAAAAGGAATTCTGAAAGTAGCAAACAAATCAATTTAACTTTCAAGAAAAAGAGTCAAGTCAAATTGTAATTATTATTTTGAAAATGTAATAAAAGTCTGTTAACAATGTACATTAACTTCAATTAAATCAAAATTAACTGAGCATAAGCATAACATCTTAAAGTATTAAAGGTTTCAAACCATTTTTGCGATGAATTTTAGTTTTGCTTTGCTGTTGGTTCATCGCCTAAAAATGAGCTTACCCCGCCATCTACAATTTATTTGCGAAAACATTGTGACTGAATATATTGTCCAAGTCTCCATAAAGAAATATCACACGGCACACTACGATCCAATACAACATCTGATATCTGTGAGATCAATTCTTTGGAGTGATCTGTGTTGTGGAGCCATTTAATTAATTAATCCGGCACTTCAGTAATTTGAATACCAAATTTCAAAAGTAAACTTTAATTGTTCCCGGGGAAGGCTTTCCTACAAATCCACTATTTAAAAATGACTTTCTGGAGAACTGCTGGTCTTAAGTAAGTCAAAAAGTTAATATTTGTGATGGTGGTGCCATTTTAGTTTTGCTAATTCATGATGAGTGCATTTAAAATATGAATTATGTTAACTGTTCTTTTATATTTTAATTGATTTTGACTTATAGCTACATCCAATACTCCTCCATCGCCGCCCGAGTTGTTCGGAAGGCGTTGAAACCGGAACTTAGGGCGGATGCTATTAAGAGGGCCGACAGTGCCATCAAATTTACGCCATGGAAGGATGGAAAGCCACAGGCGCAACAAGCTTAATGGTCAGTTAACGAATGCACAATTTAATAAATATGCATTTATAGTCAAAAAGAGCTTAAAACTCAAATTTATTACTGAGATTTATGGTTTGTTTGTTTATTTATCTGTTTTGCAGTTAACGTTCCATGATGGATGATCAAATCAAACAACTTAGTTAAAATTCAAATAGTCATGATTAAGTAGATAATTATAAAATCAATTAAATTAATTAGAAGACTTTATTATATTTCTGTTATCAACATTAAAATCTTTAACTTGAGAAGTCTTGCTAGCTTTGATAGATTTTCCTCTTTCCATGAACTCGATAATTAAGAAGCAGATAATGCCAATTAAAAGAAAACCAGTTAAAATGTAAAGTTTCGGTCTTGTACAAGCTATATTTGAGTTGGCGTATCCGATGATAAAGCCCAGGCTTTCCCAAAGTCGGTAATTGCTAAAGGCACCTTCCTCATTATCAGGGAAAATGTACCCATAAAATGCTGCCATTAAATAAATCAAAACAAAATGTCATTTAACTAACTAAACCAGCTGTGTAAGTGCAAAGATTCATTCGAAATTTAATGTGTTAATTTTAAGTTATACCATTTATCTGGGTTTGCCAAATGGCATCTGCCGCCCCCCAAAACGCTGCAATTACAAAATAGACTACTGGCGTCTCCGGATTCGGCTTCCAGAAAAAGAAGACGCTAATTATCGACAAGTTGATCAAACAACCGAGTAAAAAGATGGGTGCCCTTCCAGTTCTCCTTAAAATTGGCCCAAAAGCAAGGGAAAGTGTGGCGTCAACAACGCCATAGCATATGAGCACATAGCCAACATGTTCAATGCCCTGAATTAAAATTAATTGAATATCGCATTGCAATCAATTAACCATTTACTGTTATCATACCGTCGTTAAATTTTAATTACGTTGCATATTCATATTTTTCATACCCATGAGCATGTGATGTAAGCCTGCCAAGAAAAAAACAAAGCATCAATTAACCATTTATTTAACTACAATTGTCATATTTCAGCTAATTAAAGCACAGCAATTAAAATTATAATGGCGCATGCCACGTGAGTCAAGTCAGCTGATTATGTTTACTTGGCCAAGCACCCACGCATTCATTCTCATTGCACCAGCCTTCCACTTTCATCAGCAGCTTCATTTTTAGCAAAGCTGCTTTTTGCGCTTTGCACAGAATTAATTTACGATTTTTTAATGTTATTTTAACTCTTGGTAACCTTAATTAGTTAAGTGATTAAGGTTGCCTTGAACTGTGATTATGGTGTTTGGGGAAATATTAAGTGCGATCTCAGCATTTTTTCAAGATTTACTTAGAAGACTATTTGGCATGATGTCTGGGGGAGGAGGAGCCTTAATGGGTGACCCCAAGAATACCCTGAGGGTGTTCATAAAGTATGCTGGGGGCAAAACAATATCCTGTGATTTGAACCCCTCCTGGTCCATAAAAAAGGTGAAGGAAGAAATAGCACCAAAATTGGGAGTGGACGCGACCGAAATTAAAATAATTTTTGCGGGCAATGAGCTTCCGGATTCTTTTGTCTTGGAGGTTAACAGTATAAACTAAACTACAAATTATTTACCAATTGAAGTCAACTAACTAATTATTAATGGTTTCATTTGGTTCTTTTGGATTAAAGACAAGTGATGTAGGTCAACAAAGTTATCTTCACGCTGTTCGAGTGAGACTTGACTTAAACCCCAGCCTCGGTGGGTCAGGAGGATCACTAACCTTGGAAGAAAATGGAGGACCTGACCATCTTGCAGTACTGCAGTCAAGTACCAGAACATTTACACCAGGTGAAGGTGCCACCTCCCCAACACCTGAACAAAACAGTGCAATTTTAAATGAAGACCCCTCCACCTCCATACCCCCGGCCCCCTCAACCAAGTCTGACTTTTTCGTGTACTGCAGCACATGTGAGGACCTCAAAGAAGGCAAACTCCGAGTCCGCTGTGCGACCTGTTTATCAGGTGCCTTCACAGTTTCCCGACATCCTCAAAACTGGAATGATGTTCTCACTCCAAAGGTTATCCCAGGCAATTGTGAAGTCTGTGGTGGTGATGGAGGGCCAGGGGACGCATTTGCTTCTTTCTACTTTAAATGCTCTAGTCACGTAACATGTGGAGAAGATGACTCCGCTCCACCCCTTCAACTTGTCAAGAGGAACCACTTGGATGAAGTGCCTTGTGTAGCGTGTGGTGACGCCAAAGAAATTTGTGTAGTTTTTAATTGCGTGGGTGGGGAAGGTGCGGGTCATGCATGTTGTGTGGAGTGCTTTAAAGCCTACATTCTTTTCAAAATTAAACAGCGGGATTTCGTGCAAGATAACCGGGTAGGCTACACCGTGGGATGCCCAGCGTTATGTCCAGATTCCCTTGTGGAGGATCCACATCATTTTAAATTGATGGGAAGGAATGAAGTTAGTATTTTTCAAATATTTAAGATAATACAAAATTATACCTTATTTTTAATTGCGCTAATTTCAAAATTTAAATATTTAGTACGACAGATATCAACGTTTTGCCACCGAGGAATGTCTGCTCCAACTTGGAGGAATATTTTGTCCCCAGCCCGACTGCGGAATGGGGATCATTGCGGAAGATTCCGGGAACTGCAATAAAATTGCCTGTCTTCATGGTTGTGGGGTACGCATTTTACAAAACTTAATTAAACTAAATACATTAACTTTTGAAAACATCTAACTAGTTTTTCATCTTTAATTGACTTTTTTTAGTATGTATTCTGCAAACTGTGTTTGGAAGGCTGGCACATAGGAGCCTGCAATGCCAGCAGTACACCTGATAACCCACAAGAAGGACCCTCCACAAGCACCTGTCAAACATTCAATGTTACCGCAGACAGGGCAGCGCAGTCTCAATGGAACGAAACGAAAAGGGCGTTAAGATTAAATACAAAGCCATGTCCAAACTGCAGAGTGCCCACGGAAAGGGCAGGGGGCTGTATGCACATGGAGTGCACCAAATGCAAGTTTCAGTGGTGTTGGGTATGTCAAACGAAATGGAATAGGGAATGCATGGGAAACCACTGGTTTGGATAAGGGGAATCTTCAAAAAAAACTATGCCATAATACATGAACAGCTCCTTATTTTCATCTGCCAAGTTTTGTGATTTTTAACCGTTTTAAAACTAAATAAAAATTAAATATTTTAGCAAAGCAGTTAAATTAAGTTGTTGAATGGCCCCTTACTCACCTGTGTAAAATCAGCTCCAATAAAACTCTGTTCCAATCCCGAGAAAATCGTCAGCGGAATAAGAAGCAGTTGATAAGGCTTCCTCATTTGCCGAAATGTACTTGAGATCATATGCCCCGTTCCCTTTGTTCCCTTATCATCCTCGTGCTTACCCTCCAATCTCCTTTTCTCCCCATACCTTTCCAAAGAGTCCAGAAAAGCTGCTGTGATAGCAATTCCAAGGAACGCCAGAACCACACAAATCCCACAAAAAATGTTCACCTTCCTCGTCAAAGCATCCGATTTTTCGGGGTCCTCCTCCGTGAACAAGTCACCCGGACAAAAGTCTGCTCCACACTTTGCCAACTGGGTAGAATTAGGTGTCCAATTGCTATCCCCCGATGACAAGATAAGGGAGGAGATCAAGTTGCCCCAAACGTTGGACGTTTGAAATAAACAGAAAAATATTCCAAAAAAGCGGACAATCACAACTTCCGGTTTGTCACCAGTCAGAGCCGCGTATTGATTTCCAATCTTTTTATTTAATAATTAAAAATTAGCTTAAATAAAATAAATTTAATTAAAAACTTTAAAACAATTAAATCACTTACGTGTGTTAAATAAAAACACTTCGAAGCCCACAACGGCGCCCCAGCCACCCCCACAACAAAAGCTGTAGGAATAATAGTCGCCCAAGTAGGATGAAACTGAGCTCCCATATAAAACGTGTATCCAATCATTGACAAAACTATAGTCCACTTTGAGCTTATCTTCCTTATAAGATAAGTAGGTACAAAGAAGGAGGATACGACAAGACTTCCGTACACCGTGCTCACTCCAAAAGTGCCCAGACCTCCTTGGGGATGAAGGCTACTTTGCAAGTTGCTTATGCTATTGTACGACGTGAACAGGAGGAGAAATCCGATACTGACAAGGAACACGTTTTTCATCATGCGACGGTTTTCATTTTCACTGTACAGTGAACTTGAGGTGGAGGTCGCCTCCACTACCATCACCATCTCCAAAGCAGGTGGGGAGGGGATTGGGGTATCCACACGAACTTCTGATTCTGATGACGTGCCCATGATAAAATTGAGTGTTTCAAGCTTACTGACTTGACTTGACAGACTGACTCACTTTTAGAATAGAACTGCTTGCCAGACAAAAATTAATTTAGAGATTTTATTTTTACGAGCTATTTAACGAGAGGAGTTGTAATTGTAAACAAGTTTATTGTATGCATTTAATGTTTACAGAGAGTAAATAGGAAATTGTAGGAGTAAATTAGGTGGTCTAATGAATGATACACGTGCTATTATGATCATGAACAGAGGAGAATTATGTTTAGTATGCATGCAAAGACATGTAGTTATGTTATTTTAGTGATATGGGTGCTTCGTGGATTATATTGATTGGGATTCGATTGGATTGGAATGATTGATAAGTTAAAAATCAATCCGAGTGTCAATCATATCATGGGAATCGATTATAAGCCGACTAGTTAAAAAAGTTTTTTTTTTATTGTCGCCAGTCGTCAGAGGAATAATTTTCAGGGTAAAACGAGTCATGTTACAAAATGTTACCTCTTTTTTGCTTGCTATTATTGATATGGCTTCAATATTTTTTTAGGTACATGATACTGATAACCTATTCTGATAAGTAGAATAATGTACACAGGAAGTAAACTTTTTTTGGGTTGAGGAGACTGGAACAATATTTTGTCAGAAAAAAGTATAAATATTTAACTTTTGTTTCTCTGAATTTTTGACGATAACAAACACACAACAACTTTAAATATGTTGACAAGATAGAACATAAAGGGGTGAAAATGGCAAAGATAAGATTAAAATCTGTTTAGTCTTGCATTGTATTCCAAAAAATCATTTTATTTTCTCAAATATTTAAACATACTCATTTTTTTGTATTGACTACTTATGATGATGATGACATTAATTTTAATGAGCTTAATTAAATACAACGTATAATCTGAGATCAAGGTTAATTTACTAAAAATTAGTACATCCATTCGATGAACTAAAATAATTAAAATCACAATTTAAAATTTGGTAATTGGTTTGGTTCACTTAAAATAAAATGAGTAAAAACATTCTCCCCGAAAAAACTTCCACCCACGCAATTTCTTAAACTTTGATTCCCTTCTTTGCCTTCCTTTTCTCCAGAAACTCAATCACAAAAAAGCAGCTCACCCCCACAATCAAAAATGTCGTCAGCACCCAAAGCTTCGGTCTCGTACATAAAGCAATACTATTCCCATAGCCAATCACGAAACCAATCGACTCCCAAATCCGATAATTACTAAAAGCCGCTTCCTCATTCTCCGGAAAAATATATCCATAAAACGCTACAAACCAAAAAAAATCAATTAATTAACCAATTAATTATCCTCACCTTATCCCCCATTTAAATTTTCAACCCCATAATATCAATTTTATAATCACCATTTATCTGACAACTCCAAACCGCATCCGCCGCCCCCCAAAGCCCCGCAATCACAAAAAACACCCATTTATCTTCCGCACTCGGCCTCCACGTGAAAAACATGGAGATCACCACAATCTTTATCACCGCCCCCGCTAAAAACACCGGTCCCCTCCCCACCCTTTTAATAACAGGCCCTGCAAATGTCAACGACAACACCGAATCCACAATCCCATAACAAATGCAAACATAGCCAACATGCTCCACTCCCCAAGAGCAAGTGATATAAGCTTGTGTGAAATCCGCCCAAAAGAAACTTTGCTGCAGCCCCGAAAATATTGTCAAGGGAACCAGCAACATTTGATAAGGATGCTTCATTTGTCGAAACGTTGACACAAGCAATCTATATCCGGAACCCGACTCCTCTAAATCTTTAGAGCTTTGCCTTTCCTTTTCCCCGTACATTTCCAAGGAATCCAGGAAAAATGTTGCGAAAGCCACGCTGAGAAATGCAATTCCCAAACAAATCCCACAAAAAATATCCACCTTCAATTTCAAGTCTTCCCCGTAATCTTCCCCGGTTGCCGTGGAAGCTGGGATATCCATTGGACAAAAATCTGCCCCACATTTTAAATCCGTTTTAAACCATGTCTCATTTTCCAAAATGGTTGAAGAATTTTCAGATCCTGATCCAGAGGATAATATCAGTGAGGATATCAGATTACCCCAAATTGACGAAGTTTGAAATAAACAGAAAAATATTCCAAAAAAGTGAACAATCACAACTTCCGGTTGACTTTTAGTCAAAGATGAATCTTTTGAAAGATTTGCATATTTCCCAGCGATATGAGTTAAATAAAAGCATTTAGATGCCCAAAGGGGAGCAGCGCAGATTCCCAGTACAATGGCTGTGGGAATTATAGTGGAAAATCTTGGATAAAACTGCGCAGCCATGTAAAATGTATAGCCAGTCATACTCAGAACTATAGTCCATTTTGCTGAAATCTTTCGAATTATAAAAGTGGGGAGAAATAAGGAGGAAATGATAAGACTTCCATAAATTGCTAGCATTCCCCAAACACCAAGGCCATTGGAGGGATGAAGGCTACTTTGAAGATTGGCTATACTATTGAATGAGGTGAAAAGGAGGAGGAAGCTTATCGAAACAATTATCACGTTTCGAATGATTCTTCTTTGCTGGGCTTTCATGGAGGGGGGAATTGGGAGAAGGGGGAGGGGGACAAGGAGGGAAGGTGGATGGAGGATTTTTTCTGGTACAGCTTCCATTTTTATTTTTAAAACCGGACGGGTAGAAAAAAAAACCAGAGCTATTTTAAGTGAACACCTTTTGATTAAGACGATCAGGTGAGAATATTGAAGAGATGACAGTATACAAAAGGCTGTGTCACAAGGAAAATACAAAATTCATCTGAACATAGCCATTAAACATTAATCATCGTTAAGAAAAGCATATGGATATAATCATAATAATCATCAAGTCAACAAAATAACAAGGAAAGAATAGATAAATTCCTTCGCTAAGATTTAGTTTGTGTGTAAGACAGACATGTATACAAAATTGTAGAACAGGTGTACTGTCTACTCCTCTGTTACTAATTAAGACTCTATTTATCTCCAGTCGAGTCCAATCAAAATAGTAATTAGTGAAAGCTAGCAAATTGTGTCTAATGACTAGTTTTAATTAAAAGCAATTTCTTCATTTCCGGTTGAATCTGGAATAGAAAATATGAAATAGCTTGTTTTTCTCCAGACTCAGGACCCAGAATCAGAATGTATGGTAGGGTATATAACCATGTCCATTTTCAAGATTATTGTCAAGGTTGCTATCTGATAATGATTAAAGTGGACATGATAGTTTTGGAGAGGTGAAGATCAATGTAAATAGTTCATGGAACTTACGTTACGGTTAGTCGGTGCAAAGCTCTTCTCATCTCATTTCATAACACATCACATATCATTTCAAAGTCATTATCTTCATGTCATTTTGGGGAAATATGAGACACTCAAAAGCTTGATTGATGATTTAGATAAATAAGAGCTTTAATGCTTTGTTAGCAATTTTTGTTGATGAACTTATTTTGTACACTCTTATCTTTGACAGTTAAGTGAAAAGCCGCACTGTGCAAAAAGAATTGATTCTCTGAAAATAAAAGTGTGACTCGCTGAAAAAATAAGGAATTTCATGGAATATTTTTATGAAATAAAAGTCAATCATCAAAACAAAAAGGAAATGAGTTAAAATGAAAGATAATTAATTCTTTTGTTTATTTCATGTCATAATAAATAGTGAATTGTATGTACAAATCATCTAAATATTTTTCCTATTTACATTTCGAAGGTCAGGGCTAGTAAGTAGAGGCATACATCAACATGTCATATCATTCATATATATAGTTAAGGATCTCTTTATAAATTATGTACAAAATAGTATTATTTTTTATCACAGCACATCATATAATTTATTTAGTTCGAAACTAAAAATAGCTTTGCATTTTGCTTCTTTTTTTTGCATTTCTTTTCTTTTTTGTAAACTAAGGTTACAATAAGTGACTAGATAACAACATTTAACTTAAACCTTACTTTTTCAATTTACTCCTTTCTTTTACTTCAATGGCAAGATATCCTGCCATGCCAGCGGTGATAACCCCAAGTAAAATGTACAATTTAATGTTTACACAAAGAAGGTTTGAAAATGCATAGGCAATAATGAAGCCAAGACTTTCCCATAAACGGTAGTTGCTAAACGCGGGTTCTTCATCTTGTGGAAAAAGAACTCCATAAAATGCTAAAATCCCAAAGGTGAAACATTTAGTTTTTCAAATAATTAAATAAATAACCAATACATTTAAGTTTAAAGATAACTTTACTTACCATTAATTTGCGTTTGCCAAATGGCATCTCCAATCCCCCAAAATCCGGCCACCACAAAGAACATAATAGGCTGATCTGGATCAGGTATCCATACCAACATGACAATTATCATGGCAATGTTAACCAAAGCCCCGAAAATAAATATGGCCATACGTCCAGTGTACTTAATTATGGGACCAAAGCTTACAGAACCTATAGCGTCCACGACGCCATAGCAAATTAAAACGTAGCCAATTTTTTCAATGCCCCAAGCACAGTTGATGTAACCCTGTAAATAAATAAAAGAATTGTGTTAATTTCGAAATTCAAAAATTTCGAATTTAGACCGATTTCGAAATTCGAAAATTTCAAATTTGAAAAAAACTAACAGCTGTATATTCCGCACTGAAGAAGCCCTGTTCCATACCCGACCAAATGGTCAACGGTATCATAAGCAATTGATATGGATTCTTCATATGCCGAAAGGTGGCAGCCAGCAACTGAGTTCCTTCCAATTGGGACGAACTTCCCGTCCTCTCCTTTTCTCCATACCTTGTCAAAGGGTCCAAAAACAACGCCAACAGCACCGCCGCAGTTAACGAGCAAGCCAAATAAATACCCGCCAACGTATATCGTGTCGTGTCGGTGACATCACTTTCCGCCGTCGAATTCCCATCCTTACAAAGTTCTGTATCAGGGCAAAATTTGGCGGCACACATTTCCGTAATATTATTTTTACAAGTTTTGGAATCTTGGGAGAGGACCGCAGAGGAGATCAGATTGCCCCAAATCGACGAACTTTGGAAAAAGAGGAAAAATATGCCAAATAACCGGACAATTATTACTTCCGCATTCGGTGCTCCAGTTAACTTGGTATACTGATGGCCGATGTGGGTTAAATAAGTGCATTTAGCGGACCACAAGGGGGCAGCACCAAATCCCAGTATGACGGCACCAGGTATAAGGGTCGCGTACATGGGCTCAAATTGTGCAGCAATGTAAGTCGAGTAACCCAACACAGCAATGACCAGTGTCCATTTCACCGTAAACTTTCGAATGAGGAATGTGGGCATAAACATGCTTGACCTAAAATTTAACATTAATTAATTATTTCATTAAAAACAAATAATTTGTTTAAGGTCAAAATTTTGACATTTCGACCACTCACACAACAAGACTTCCATAAAGAACGCTCAATGACCAAGTACCCAAACCACCCTATTAAAAAAATTAAATTAATTAAAAATTAATTTAAATTAAATATTACGCAAAATAATTTTTATATGTAAAACCACTCACGCTATTCAAACTATTCTGCAAAGCTGCCATACTCTGAAACGCCGTAAATAGAAAAGTAAACGACACACTAATCAGTAGACAATTCAGCATCATTCTTCTGCTCTCCTTTGGCCCATAATTCATATCTGGTGTTCCTCCACTGCCTCCCTTCCCAACTTCCCCTTCTCCACCCCCTCCTTTCCCTTCCTTCAAATTATTATTTTGCATTTCCAAATCCTTTTGCTCCGGATCCCCCACAAACGCAGGGTTAATCCTACCCTCTTTATCTCTCAAACTCATCTTTATTTATTTTTCTTCAAAAATATTCACTCAAAAATCAACTTTCAAAAAAATTTCCACAAAGATTGATTTCTAATTTTTTTCCACTTGCACTTGATTAACTCTGCACACCTGTAATTAAGCTGACATTGTGCAACAAGTTGCTGTGCAGTTTCCATTCCAAGCTCAGATTAGTGAATGGCTGAATTTCGCACATTTACCGTTTGCTCCACTCATCTTCACTCAGCCAGGTACGCAGTAAAGCAATCATCTCATCTTTCCATTTTTTTACTACGTAAGCCATGCAAACAAAGTAGATCATCATCATCATTGCCTGCGGCATATACAGGGAAAATGCTGAACTGAACAAAAATTATATTTTTCTACCTATTCAAACGACAACTCTCTATTTTTTCTTCTCTCGATTGACTTTTGACAGAGAGTTAAATAAGTATATTTGCTGCGTAGATATAGAATTTGTGAATTCTCAGAGAGAATAGAGTGACGTGACATGACATCAATAATAACCATGAAATATAAAAAAGAAGAATGATTGATTTGATGATTTCAGTTTTTTTCTCTCATTTAAGTAGGAAGTTAATTGTGTTTACATGGAAAGTGTTGAGTTTGATGATGGCAGTGACACCGACCAGACTATATTGCAGAGCCAATCCCATTATCTCTTCG
Organism: Entomobrya nicoleti; assembly: GCA_034695465.1. Taxonomy (NCBI): domain Eukaryota; kingdom Metazoa; phylum Arthropoda; class Collembola; order Entomobryomorpha; family Entomobryidae; genus Entomobrya; species Entomobrya nicoleti. The sequence continues at coordinate 2,004 of JAQFZG010000908.1, read as the reverse complement.
CCCGGGTCCGGGATATCTACTATTATGAAAGCTTTTCAATCAAAATCAAATCATAAGTACAAATTATGAGTTTACAGGTGAGAAAAAAATAATTATTTTGATAGGTAGGTTGTTAGGCAAGTTCATGGGCTTGCCATATCAATATCATATCATCAGAAGAGATCATTAGGGAAAAATTCTCTTGGAATTCCTATCCATTCCAAAATGTCATGTTATTCAGATTGATGTTCAATTGTAACAATTCAACATTATACTCTACCTTTGGAACTAAACTGCAATTTCTTTTTTTTAATGCAATGCACATAACTAATTTATTTTAATGATAAGCGTATTGAGATTCTCAGGAATAGGAAGAACATCAAAAGCATATCTCATCATTACGAGACGGACAGCTAGATGAACTGCTTTAAATAAACTCGTGGAGCTCACAAAGGAAACTTAATTTTTAAATTATCATTTAGACGCGTGTGTGTATTTTTTGTGTGCTTTGAATTTAATAAGTCATTTAAAAAATTTATGAATCCTCACAAAAATATATTGCTTTGTTTGCACAAAAGTTGAAAGAAATGGAACATACGATAAATTAAAGTATTGAAATGAAATATGCTGAAACATAATATGATGTATGACATGACGTATTACAAAAGCTTATCATTTTATTCGGCACTTCATTCTAATTAAACTACACTGTGATGATAACGCTAATTGTTTAAATATTATTTAACCATATAATAATACATTTATGAACTTTCAAAAAATTGGACAAATTTAACCGTGTTTTTATTGCGACTAATTAATTTTATATTTTAAACAAAGCCGAGTTACGCTTAAGTTGCGTACGCACGTGTACTCAATTTTTACAAGGACTAACCAGAATTTATTTCATTTACGTCAATAATGAAATTACGATCATCATTTGAGGATTTGTTTGCACTTGAACAATAACAAGATACGATAAACTACTGTTTACTTTCTTGCATTTTTTCATCATTTTTTTTGGTCGGGCTTATCAGGTCACATTTTGCATATACCGTATACAGTTAGTAGATAGATAGATAAAACCTAAATTGTGGATTGGATTGCGGATTTACCTCAATTATATTTTTACTACAGTTCAATTTATATACCCATCAAATAAAATTAAATAACTGAATGGTTCATAGTAAAAAAAATCATTACAATTAAAATAGTTTTTATTTTAAGTTTATCAATTTAATTGTCCTTTTTTTATCGCATCCGTTCTAAATATACAGCTTTACTAGGAATAGATTGCGAAAATATGTGCACATTAAATAGGTGACAGTGACATGAATGAATTTCCAAGAAAAGCTAATCATTTCTATTTCATCATGATAGATCGCTAATCGCTACCTTTAACTATAGCAGATATGGATGTAATCTAAAAACAAGTTTCCATATACCATACCACGCAGCAAAGCCATCCAAAAAGGTGAATGATTGAATTAGGTGCAAATTGCACTACCAACTGCATAAACAAAAAATGGAAATGATCTACGATCTACGCAACGTGCTACCTTGCCTTCAGCTCTAACAATACCTACAAACATTACAACAATTAGCTTAACAATGCAGCCTACAGCAGCTAAAAATGAAAAGACAAAGGCGATGACCCTACTTTAATAACTCATTCCTCACTAACTCCCTAACTTTACCAGGTAACGCAGACGCAATAAAAGCTTTTCTAAGAAAATCTCACTTCGCCCCCTAACATCCTCAACCACGCAGCTATAGTATAGTATAGCAATTAGCTAAAGGATATTTTTGCAATTTGTAAATATATTTTTTTATGGAAAAAAATTGCGTGGGTTACGCAGTTGCGTGCTCTACGCATAATTATTTATTACGCAGTATAGCACATTGAAGCTAAATTTTTTTATTGTCGTCTAGAGGTCAGGTGAAGGATTTCCATCAGACCTACATAATAGACTAGAACAACTCAGATTTTACTGAAGCTTGCTTGTGCTGCTGACTCTGTACTTTATA
>JAQFZG010000907.1:0-25425 GCA_034695465.1 Entomobrya nicoleti | reverse complement strand
CTGCTTTCTGCTTGTCTCAACTCTCCACTCACTCCACAGACCCTCACAAAAAAAGCATCATCGCCTCGCTCCACAAACCTCAATGACAGGCTAGGAGGACAGCTCAACTTAATTTTGTGCAGTCAGTCATTGATGTTATTACATAATTATAATACCTGTTAATTAATTAATGATAATAATTACAAATTCTCTAAAAAGGGACGTTTTCCCCTTCCTCCTGGGGCATTAAAATGTATTTTTATGTAACAAAAAATGTGTTAACTTGCTTAATTAATTAGTTGACACAGACACAACGCGACGAAGGACTTGACTTGATTATCCGTAAAGTAAGCTAAACAAAGCAACCGAACCTTTCCCAATGAGAAAATTATTCGAACAATTTATGTCTCGAGTCTTGATCTCACTCAATCTGTCTCGCAAGTCGCAGGCAGTCAATGCACATCTTGTAGCCTTGCTTCTTGCTTAGCTGAGCTGTATGGCTGATGGCTTTGCTGTAGCAATAGCTTGACTTGTGTGCCGTTCATTGTACGCTAAGCGTCATCCAAACCCTAATACTGTCCCATTCCAGCCATCAAGAAGGGATTGCATTGCAACCTTTCTCAAAAAAGCGGATCCCGGGTGTACTAATGAAAGATTGTATTGAAGAAGGTACAAACAAAATATCTACGAGAGGAAAAAGGTAGATAGTTGGGTTTGGGTTGAGTGAGAGATGAAGATGAGCGTGTAATCGTAATCTTTGAAAGTATTTCTACTATTTTGGGTGAACAGGTCTGTCACTTGGATTTAATTGAGATTAATTTTTAAATGACAAAAAAGGACTGGGTTTTTTGGAAGCTTTTAGGATTGTTTTGATAATTTTGTTTGAAGCAGTGCTGTGGTGTTGACATTGACAAGTGCTGAATTTGAAGGTGTAATTTAAGTGACCGGATCGGGAAGACGTGTTGGTGTGATATTAAAGTAAGTTTAATTGTGTAATGATGGGGAACTATTAGTTTGTTAGTCTAAAAGGATAACTAAATATAGGCGTATAATATATTGTCAGTGTGTATCCATTCCATTGCATTGAGTTCTGTGAGAAACTTGGTTTTGGTGGAGCTTGTTTCTTATCAGCTGTCTTTTTATTAGTCTGACACAGATTTGTGATCCTAATTGAACGAAAGATAAGGTTTATGAATGTGTGATTGTGATTTGATTAGTTAAATACTTTAAAGATTTTATGTTATGTTGTCGATTTTGTTGAAATTGATTAGGAAAAGATTTGAAAGGACAAAAGAAGAGGACGAATGGCCGACGAAGCTGCCAGGAAGCAAGCTGCATTGGCAGGGGCTAGGGTGCCAGAAAATGTGAAGCAAGAAATTATCGCTATAGCTCAAGAGGAATTTCCTAGAGTAAGTCAATTAGTCATTGATGTTGTTATCCAGTTTGTGTTAGTAGATATGATTTTAATTCAATCCGCTTCTAAATATTCTTGTCTCAGAAAATTGCCGTGCTGCAGTTGGCAGGAAAGTACCAGCAAAAGTACAAAAGGGAGTTTAGACCAGAGTCATTTGGTTTTAAAACACCCAATGAACTATTGAAAACCATCCGACAACTTGACTTAGTTCACGATGAGATGTTAGCATTGTGGTTCCTCACTTTCAATCCTAACGCACCCGTCGAAATGGAAGAAGTCATGGAAGTAGAACAGGAGGAGGTTGCTGCTGAGGCTCCTAAAAATGGGGAAGCTAACAACTCGGATCAGGAGAACCACGCAGAGGCGGCTGGAGGAAATGCGGCTGGTGGTGAGGGTAATGGCAATGCTGGCGATGCCGGTATAATTGTGTTGGAGGAAACTGAAGATGTTGAGATGAAGGCTCCTAGCAATCCAGCCGCTAAGGACCGGCCAAAGTTACCCGACCTTCCGGCTCCCACGCCCAGCATTTCGAGCATGGCGTCAAGTACTGTAAGTATATTTAGCATTTTAATCTATTCTGGAGGATCGTCTAGTGATAACAATTATTTGCAGGCATCCGGAACGACAAGATCTCGACGTTTACCGCCTCCTCCACCTTCTATGGATTGGTCGTATGGAAGCAAAAGTATTCTTGGCAAGAGACAAGGCAGTGTACTTGGACCGGATGCTAAGAGACTTCAAATGGATGAAGATATGGATTCAGTTTGCTCCGTGGATGAGACTGTGCCACAGCAAGACAAGAAGAAACTTGAAGCAGACAAAAGACACGTCCGCTATATTCCTCAGACTCGAGACTTGGATATGCTGACCTATGATTCCTTGATTTTGGGCAAGAAAATGGGTGTCGTAGAACCTGCTACTTATGTAGACACTACGTTCTGTCAAAGGGAGGTTTTAGAGCGATTGATGGAAGTTAAAGTAAGTTTTAGTTTGTTGCTTGTTTAATTTCGTTGAAAATATAAGTATCTTTTTTGGATTTGTTGTAATTTTGAATATGATTGACTTTTTAGTACGACATCCGTAAAGTTGGTGCTCCAGCCTATCAGAATTTACAGTCGCAGCTTAACGACTTTGTGAGCCCACCAACTGTTTTCCAGTTCAACAATGCGTATCTCTACGCTAACATTGATGCCCTTTCAGGATTCGCCTTGACTAATCCTTGTCTTCGAAATGGACAAAGTATTGTTGGAGAGAACGAGTTGCTCTATGCTGTAGATATTCACGGTGGACCTGGAGGATTTGTCGAGTAAGTTTAATACTTTATGAGCCTCTGATGAGTCTGATGTTAAACTGCTAATAAGTTTCAGTAGTTTTTATTAATGCAAATGAATCTTGTTTTTAGATATATGCTGACCAAGAAACAGTGGGAAGCTAAAGTTTACGGATACGCGTACAAAGAAGAGCAATACAACTATAAGATCTATCCAACGGGACATTTCCCCAAGGAATCGTTTGAGCAGTGGTTAGGCTTGGATGGCAAGAGAGGTGATGGAAGTATTTACAAACCTCAGTTTGTTGACGCTTTCGTACGGTTTGTAAAGAGGAATACTGAATTCAACAACGTTCATGTTGTTGTTGCTGACGGGGTAGGTTTTTTTTAAACCAAGCAATGCAATATCATACCGTATGGATTTAAAAAGGTCAATTATTGTGATATAAATATGTTATCTGGTTTTGCTTTGTAGAGCGAAATGACTCCTGGATTAGACGAAGATAGAAAGGAGCTCCGTTGCAAGCCTATGATTTTAGCTGAGGCATTTATTGCCATCAAAGTGTTGCGTGAAGGTGGAACATTTATTCTCCGTTTGTATGACATTTTCACTCCATACACCGCCGGACTTGTGTACTTGATGTACCGTGCTTTTGAAAGTGTTGCCATCATCCGCCCCGAAACTTGTCATCAAGGAAGTGCGGAAAGGTTTCTGGTCTGCAAGCATTACCGTGGGGGAAAGCTGTGCACAGAAATAGGGAATTACTTGCAGACCCTTCACAGCATGGATCACGGATGTCACGTTAATCACAAGTTCCCCGATGATCAACAAGCAGAAATTGTGGAGCTGGTGCCAGTCGAAGCTATTCGAAATGCGGATCGATTTTATGATTATCTTTACGAGTCGAATTGCATGTAAGACACACACGCATTTTTTAAAGTAATTTTGATGCCAAATTTTTAAGGTCTCAAGTTGATCTTTGCCCTTGGTCTATTTTTATAGCATTGGACGAATGCAACTGGAAGAAACTCACAATTTGTGTCGTGCTCTCCAATTCAAACATGACGGCAGAATCGTTGCGCAGCGGAAGACCGGCATGCGTAGCAAGTGTGGTGATGTTTGGAATTGTCCTCGCCGACTTCGCCAAGAACCCAGATATGCCAGCTTGTCTCCAGAGATGTTCTTGACTAAATTGCTTCGTCCTTATCCTGAAAGTACGTTGTATTATTTGAATTTAATCTAATTAAAATATATTTTAAGAATTTGTGAAAATATTAACTTTTTTTGTGTCTTTCAGACGTTCTAAATCGAACGGAGCGAGAAGGTGAAGTCCTACTTTCCTACACAGTTATGGAGAAGGACTTTACGAGTCCCCAGGAATGGCACTTTGTGTCAGTTGGACGTGACCGTGGATTTTACATGGGTCGTGGCGGTGATAAAGTCTACCGATTCAGTGGGGGTAAATGGAAGCTTGTAAATGATGAGATGGACCTTGCTGATCATACCTTGGTTTATGGAGATCTGGTTGACGAAATTACTCAGTTTGATGGGAAACAAATCACACAGACAGCATTCCACATAATTGACGGCATGGTTTTGGGAGGGAAGGATATTAGGAATCTCACTTACAAGGAGAGGTAGTAAAATTCAATAGTTTACCTTACGACTTAATTTTTTAAAAAAATGTAAGGAAATGAGTGCTTATCAAATGTCTCTCAAATTTTCAGAATGGAAATGTGTTCCAAGTTTGCCAAGTCGATGTGCAAGCCAAGTTTGACGAATTTGGTGTTGGTCCGTGCAAAAAAGCCTCAGGAAGCTACAAGACTGGATACATCTTTGACAGCGTAAGTATTTTGAAATTAAAAAATGATATATTTGGACAAAGTACTTCCATTTAAAAATTATTTATTTCGTAGTGTTCACAAAGAGCAAGTGAAGGGACGCGGTGATAGAAAGAAGCGACCTCTCGCCCCTGTTGATATCTCTGATCAGAAATCATCCCCTGCCTATGCGCACACAGGATACCTCTTTATGCGAACAATGAAAACGGGCGACATTTCTGCCGACTTTATGTAAGCTGCAGTAATTATAACTCTTGATAAGGTATACAGTGTGCAGTGCTTATAACTCAATTATTGAATTTTTCTTAGACAAACTATGCAGAACCGTTTGTACTGGAAGCTTGATGATAACATGGATAGAAATCCAATGGCCACCGCACCCAACCGACCAGATCCGAAGCTTCTTCAGATAACATCGGTGGATGCCCCCACTTTGGCAGCTCACATTAAGCAGTGTTCACCCCCTCAACAGCCCAGTGCTGCTAAGTAAAACCAAGAAATGGAAAGTGAAGTGAATTGAGTCAAAGAACATTTTTCTTCAGGACAAAATTTATTCTATTGTGTACTTTTTTGATGATTATTCTATTCGGGAGTGAATAGTATAGCATTTGTTACGTCGAGTAGTTAGTGTAACAAAAGTGTGTGAGCATACAAAAATTTAATGTAGCATTAGTAAATTAAGTTACACATATATTATTATTATATATAACACAGTTATGTTTTTGTTATATAGATTGTTAAATTCCCTCCAGTTATGTTTGTATATCAATTTATGAACTATTACCTCTGTTATCCAAGTTCTAATTAACTTATGTTGTTTAGAAAATATTTACGAGAGTTTCTAAATGAATTGAATAAAAAGGTGTTACTGTTGCGTACATTGAACATTTTTTATGACCGTTAGATTTTGTATTATGTGACGTGATGTGAGTCTTTGAGTGAATGAGTTAACGAATGGTTAATATAATATCAATGCTACATGTCATGGTATTGCAAATGTGAATCTTAATTAACTAGAATTAGAATAGTATACATGCGTTAATTAAACATGTAGCTTAAATTATTTAATTTTTACTTGTGTTGTATTTCCTAAGCAAGCTGTTGTGTTGTGCAGAAAAGTGTAAACTGGATCTTCAATTAATTCTTGTTTAAATGAATATGATAGAAAGCAGTGATCTTATCTTAGTTATTGTTTTGATGAAGACAGGAATAATGACGATGGATGACTAAAGATTAAGAATGAATTTGTTATTTAAAGTTGGCACTTTTAAGGTTTTGATGCATTTTGAATAAAAAAAAGAAATATAAGTTTAATAAAATCATGAAAATGAAACGGCGAAAAGATTCCAAAGTAAATTCAGCAGTTTTATCATCCCATCTTTGCATTTTCATCCATCTTGTATTTTAAACCAATCAGAATAAAAAAATCGGCTGTTGAAATGATGCAGATGAATTTATGAATGATATGCAAATTAGAAGTATCAGCATGTAAAAAAGCTATGCTGTATGCACGCCGCGCCGTGTGAGATTTCCTTTTGTGATGGAAAATTGCGTCGTCGAATGAACATAAACAGAGTGTGAGCGTAAGTGTGAGTATGTGCACCTTGTGTGCAAAATAGAGTGCTTTTAAAGTTGTCGTTTTTTTGTGTTGCGTGCTTGGATTACAGTGAACGTGTCTACACGACACTACTCACAGTTTAATTGCTAATTTAATTAAGCGTTAATTTTTCCGAAAAGGAGTAAATTTTTGAAAACAAGTGTTAGATTGAGTCTGGTCGACAGCCTAGGTAAGTATTTAAAGTAGTTAATCAAATATATTGACAAAATATACGGATTGGATTTTTAAGTGATTAGATGGGAATATGGTTAAGGTCAATAATGTGTTTTGGATTTTGCTAAACTTTTAGATCTGTAATCATGCGACGTTTTCGTGGATGTGGGCCCTTCCTTCCGCCCATTTCAGATCCGGGAGTCAGTGTGAAAGAAAGAGACGCTATTCCAAAAGAAGATGACGCTATTCTAAAAGAAGATTTAAATGACACTTTAAAAGAGACAGACGATGATACTCTCAAGAACGGTTATGAAAATGATAATTTTGATCGACAGAGCCATGCTAACACTTTAGATGAGTTAGTCAAAATGTTAGACTTGGAGGAAGTTACAGCTGCAGATGAGGAGCAACTTGAGAAGTTTAAGAAAGAGCTGCAAGAGGAAAAGACCCGTGATCCGGATTATCTACCTTTTTACCTACTTCGCTTAATTAACGACGATCTAGAGCCGCTAGAGGAAGAAGGTAAGGAAGTATTTATTTTTAGGAATATGTTCCAAAATGGAAAGTACTTCCAAAAGTCATTAATTCGCCATTATGTTCACTTCTCAGCCGCAGGTTTCAATCTGAATGACATCAAAATGGAAGCGAATCATCCTCCAGATGTCAGGGTAATTGTACCGCCTCCTGGTTCCGTAAGTTCAGGGTACTCATCAGGATCGTCAGTGGGAAGCTCATCTCCTTCAGGCCATTCCATTAGTGACATCAAAACAGAGCAGAGTTTGGAAGATCAAGATCGTGAGCAAATGGCCTTTTCACTTGGCTTAATCAAAAAGGAGATCAAAGAAGATCATGATGATATGCAAATGGATACTCACGATAAAAACATACGTTTTTCACTCGACAACATTAAGGAAGAGCAAGAGGATCTGGCTACCGGTGGGTTACCAGCAGATCTAATCGAGACGAAATGTGAACTTAGTGCTGAGATGCATGCAGATTATGAAGTCTATGTTTGTATGGAGCATTATAATGCTCAGTATGGGCCGGGGGAGTTGGGAAGTGGTGAAAATGAGCCGGGGCCAGAGATTGAACTTTTCGAGTTGGCGTATGCGATTTCCGAATTAGAGGAACAAATGCAGTTAAGTGAAGATGAAAAAATGTTCAAACTTGCGCGAATTGTGGATGCTAAAGATGAAGACGTTGATAAGGTTGGAGATGAGCATGATCAGGATGATGAAGACACCGATGAGGATAATTACTCAACTGACGAGGGGGAGGAGTTTGATTCTGGTGTTGAAGACGGCTCTCAGAGTGATTAGTTTTAGTTCAGTGCACAAGCCATGTAGCTGATATGTATGTATCGTTTTTAGTTGGTAGACTAGCATTTTATGAACTTAATGAATTAATTAACTATATGAAACCCTCGTGATAGGATGTAACTTTACTTGACTTGATGACCGCCGCATAAATAAATTAACAAATGACGTGCCTTTTTTTGTATTGCAACTTTTGTGGGAATGTTGTTTAATTTAATCTTAATATTTACAAGCTTTCATTCATGCATAATTATACTATCTAGTATCTATTCGATAATAGAAAAAAAAACATTATCTAACTGTCTGGCTTTGCATCAATAATATCAATCAACAGACAAACTATTTCACTGCCAAGTTAACTGACAGAATTTTTAAACTGAAATATTTAGCGTGTTTTTAAAAGAAGGTAGCACAAGGTTTTATAAAATCTACATTACATGAATACATAATTACAAAGTATTTTATATATTAAAATTTTTGAGGGTATTTGGTAAACGAAGCAGATTTTTAAGTGATAAAAATTAAAGCAGGGTGACTCCACCTCCGTAAAATTCTAATCGTTCCTGCGGCTCAACAAAAGCTAGCCAATCTGACGCGTGGGTGGGTAGCAAGCCCATTGACTGACATTTGTACAGGGCTAAAGCTAAATTGACGAAATTTCCAAAGATAAAGACAAGTTTTTGGACAATGTGATGACTTCCTTCGATCATTTTGAAAGCTGAGGTGAGACTAAAAAGAGCTTTGATTGGTCGCATGAACAACATGCCGACCATCATAATGGGGAAAATTGATATGGAGTTGCCGGCCATGTACATAAGGAATAGATTCATGGGCACCTGAAAAAGAATTAAATCCCATTTTATATTGTGTGTTTTTAATTGGATTACAACGAGGTAACGAAGCTTAAAAACAACAGCATAGTATACCTGTTTAATTGGACCAAGTGCAAAATCCCATGATCTTTTCACAACCAAATTGGGATCCACCTCCCGTGTGGTATCTTGATGATGGTGGGTCACATTTGAGTTGTATCCGGGAGGATTTGCTATTTCATTTGAGGATCTGCTCTGTCTGTTAAAGATTATATTTGAAAAACACGAAAGAATTTAAAAGTTAAGTCATTGATAAATGGGTAGGGCAGGAAGAAACTAATTAAGAGATATATTATAGTCTCACTTTTGCGTGTAGTCCAAAGACCATTTGAACTTCCTCGCCACAACTTTCGATCCACCAGCATTAGTCATTTTTTGGCTGAATGATTTTTTTAATTGCTAACGATTTGTACAAAGAGGGTAACGTAATTTAACTTTTTAATTGCTTTCAATTTACTCAAAAATATTTACTTTTGATCATATGTTCACCTTCACCTGTTTCTTATGCTGACTGTCTCAAACTTTTTAAACAAAACTGTGGCGCTTTTTAGATGGGGTAAATAGCGACAATAATTTAATGTGTATTTGAAGTTTAGATGTAATTTTGGCAGCTGTTTATTTTCGGGTGAGCCACTCACTCAGCCACATGCTTTTAAGGTGCATGGACGGACGTGGTCATTTCTTCACGTGGTCTAATTTCATTTCAGTGAAAAGTTAATTAAACTTGAAATGAATTAAATATTGTGGAGTCAATAATATTAATGTAGTCTTGTGCGATCCATTTAAAACACCGAAAGTCAGCACCTGTGCTGTGATAACCCATTAATTTTTTTATTAAATGACTGGAAAAAGCCGTCACTTGTTGAAAACCATGAAATCCTTTAATATTGACAAGGTTCTAAAAACCGGCTCTACTTCAGGTAGTGAATGTAGACTGGGTACTTTTCGTTTAAGTGTGCCAATTGCTAAAAGTGATACTTGTGAAAACGAAAATAAAAATGGGGAAGGTGAAGATGCAACTAAACTTGGTAATGATAAGGAAGATTTTGTTTACCGGACTCCTATGTACTTCATACACACACAGGTAAAAATGAGAACAATAATTGCAGTTTACAAATTGGACTAATAAATCAGTAAATTATAAAACAATTAAAAAACAACGATGTATTTTATTTTTTACAGACTGGAACTATTCCTCACATAACCCCTGAAGTTCTACAACTTATCTATCCAACTACCCCAGGTGCCGCTTCTAGTCCCATTTCTCCTGTACAAATCTCCATTGACTCCACCATGAAATTCGCTGACTCTCTCTGCAAATTCGGAAAAGGCATTGGGAAATTCGTGGGCCTTCCTAACATCCCTGTTTTCCTGTCCGTTCACGACTCTCTACAACCCTTAAAAACTGGTCATAATGACAAATTCGGCATTGCACTCTGGTCCAGACATGGACGCACCTCCCTCACACCAGAAAGTTTTGCTAAAATGACTTTTAATGGATTTAAGCCTTCCCTTTGCCAAATTTTAAGTGACTACGATGTACATCCGAAAGCCAGCGGTATGAAACGCTTACAAAAGTCTTTATCAAGAGCTGAAGAATATGCAGCACAAATAATTAAGCAAAATATATCAGAAGAAAGTTCCAAAACGCAACTCTTCCTCACCATTGAAGCAGCCTGGTTTGAAATGAACGAGGAACTCGCCAGAAAAACGTTGGCAAGCTTGTTGGAATCACAGCATCACTTTGCAGGCATTTTAATTGCGGGTCTACACGATCGCTTTACCGTGCCCAAAGTTCTTGTACGGGAAACCAAAAGCAGGTCTTCTTCAGCTGCAAAAAATGAAGATGATAAGCAGGATAATAAGTCTGAGAAAAAAACAAAGGTTCCATTGTACGTAGACGCGGATAAGCTTGAAATATGTTCCGGTTTAAATGTTGAATTGTTGGAGAAAATTGTACAAGTTTTACCCACAAATCTACCAAAATATGTGCCTGGGCCATTTGTGCTACCGGACATGCTGGAAATGATTAGCAAAGGGGTTGACATTCTGGATACTTCGATAGCCACTAAAATGGCAGATTTGGCAGAGGTACTTATTTTGGATAAAGTGGAAGCGGAATTGGCTAAGCTTTCTAGTTCAACAAAGGCGATAATTTGTAAAGGGGAAAATGAAGGATTGGCGGAAATGGAGGAGGGGTCCGATGGAGATTTACAAGAAGATTTTGGAAGAGAGGCAACATATGAGGAAGGCAGTGCTGTGGTTTCATTGAAAGATAAGCAGTAAGTTTTTACTATTGGCACTCCTAAATTCTTTGAGTGGAAAATGTTTATTTGTTAGTTATATTATGCATTTGATTTTTTTTTCTCTAGATTTTTCGCCGACTTTAGCCCGCTTTCAAGCAATTGTAATTGCTATACTTGTAGGAAGCATACTCGCTCATATATTCATCATTTGTATGCGACGGATGAACTATTGGGACCAGTTTTAGTTCAAATGTGAGTATTAATTAAAATAATTTAGATGATTTTGTTCAATTTTGAAATATATATACATATAAATATTTAACTTAACTTCATTTGTTTTCTTTCAGACATAATTTTACAGCCATTGACAGATTTTTCGTGATAATTAGAGGAATTGTGCAGGACACAGATAGCTTGGATGACTTGCAAGAAAAATTAACGATTCTAAAAAAGCTTGTTCAGAAGTCGCCCAAGAAAATCATCGATGACCAATCAAATGGATTAGAAAATTGTGAAAATTCGACCAAGGCTAAAGCATCATTGAATGGAGTGTGATGATGAGAATTTGGAATAAGTCAAAATTAAAGTTTGTTTTTTAAGTCATGAATGCAGTATTATTCTTATTGAAATTCTTTACTTTATTTGGAAAATATGAATGACCAAAAATCGTATTTAAAGCCTAAGTCTATTATAAATATATACATTTAAGTTTTCCTTTTTGATTTCGATTTGATTTTACGAATACATTTATATCAATGGAGGTAAGGTGATGTTGATGACATTTATAAAAATTTAGATTTATTGTAAAAACATTTACTATTCTACTATTAAAGTACCTATTCATGTAGATAAATACATTTAATCTAGGGTATAAGCTAATTTAATTTTAGTTTGTTTTTATATTTTTGTTGTTTCTGTGTTCTTTAAATTAATTCACATGTGCACACAACAAGTAAAATGCAGGTAAATTCGGAAAAATAAAATATGTTACAAAAACAAGACAAAAATTAAATAGGTTACATTTGTATTTCTCAATCTTAATTTGTTGACTTTTTTCCTAAAAACTAAAATTAGCATATCATGGTTTAGATTGTAATCTCGGAGCAGACGGATGTAAAATGCAGAATTGGCTATTTCAAATTCAAACACAATCACAATTACACAAAAAAAATCCTAATGAAATTTCCTCAAATGAATTTAATGATTTTTACACGTAAATTGACACGATAGTTATCCATCTCTCTCTCTCTGTTTCTTTTTAAATCAGTCGCGTGATGTAACAATGTAGCACTTCTTAATAGCTCGTTGCTTTGCGAAACTCCAAAAAAGGCTTGTTTTTTTGTGAATAAAGTGAAGTATTTTTCTCAGTTCAGTGGTCGTGATCGTGATGCACAACACATTGTCATGTTTTGTCACATTTTTGTTTTCACTCTGGAATCTTGATATCCCTCAGCTTTCTCACATATTCTGTTTCCTTGACATACCCCAAAATCCCTCTACTATTTAAGGGCTCCGTATGTCCTGAATAGTCTATTGTTTCCCCACTCACTGTCGTCATTTGTCCTCCCATCGCCACCAAAATGGCGTTCCCAGCACACAAGTCCCACTTTTTAATCGCTGTAACGTGAAGGTACACATCCGCCTCGTTTTTCATAACTTGTAGCACCTTATACCCCGCACCCGCAGCTTCAATCAACTGAACAGCTACTTTTGGCCCTAGCACTTCAGCAGTCTTTTCTTTAACGTCGCCCTTGTGAGATCGAGACACGACTATACGAAGTGGTGACTCTGGAGTCACTGCTGCAGCTGCAGCTTTACTGCTTGTTACACTATCACTTGCAGAGGATTTTAAATTTGGAGAGTTGCCATGGTCAACCACTGCCCAGTACGTTTCCTCTTTGAACGGACGGTGAACAACGCCAATTATTGGCTTTCCCTTGTAAGCGATTCCCACCATGGTCGTTACATATTCTAGCAAGTTTTCTGTGTACTCTTTGGTTGCATCTAATGGATCTATTTTTCACGAGAAAAATAATTGTTTACTTAAATTAGCTGATTATATAAATAATATTATAAATGTGGAAAGATTAAATTACCAATCCAAATTGTAATATCATCCGCATTAACTATCTCATCGCCTTGCATAAACTTGTCCACCTCCTCATTCGACACCGCTGCAACAGGAACATTGCCAAGGTCCTGTGTAGGATCATGCTCCTCCGATATCACTTTCACTTTGGGAAAAGTCTTTCTTAAACTATAGTACATCACACGATGAGATCGAAAGTCACCGGCGGTCGCGCTGTCCTTCACACCTTCTTTCGTTTTACCTTGTGGAAAAAATAACAACAAAAATAACCCATTATTTTTCAAATACCACGGAAAAGAATTCCACTTATTTTCCCCCATTTACCTTTCACAGTTTCCTCCAAATTTGCGGAAGATTTCCTCACATCGACCACCTCCACTCCTCCTCTTTTCGCCACATCAATAGCCGCACTTAGCAATTCTCGTAAACTAACTTTATCTGAAGAAAGCACGCTTGGGGAGGACGCCAAAACTGAAGATGCAGCAGAGTCACCGCTTCCTCCCCCTCCACCCCCGCCATACGCATAAAATAATATGAGAAATCCTACAACAGCTATAAAAATTAAGCCGCATTTGTTTACTCTCACCGTTCCTCCTAAATTCATTTTGAAATCTTTAAAATAATCTACCCGTCCCAATAAAATTCACTCTGCAGCACAACTCAAAATAGCTGGTTTGATTGGCAAATTTTGCATGTCGCTTTTTAAAAAGTGTTCTATTTTATTTTTAAACATTTACACAGCAATTAAACTATTCCGACGTCAGTGTCATTTTTATGATGGAGCTTTGGGGGTGATAAAAACTGTTAAGCTGCATATTATTTGCCAAAACTTTATCAAACTGTTTCATTCACCGTTTTGCATTGCAAGCACTACTGGACATGTGGATCAAAACAAGATGATACACCAAAAAAATCGGATCACGTAATTCACGTACACAAAAAATATGTACTTTTATTGCGTTGTTTATATCATGTCAAATATGTGTACTTGCTGCGTTGCGTGTGGTGTACTGTACAAGGAAAAGGGTTAAACCTTTAAGTAAAATAGGCAGACTAGCCGTCATTTTATGATTATCACAAACTTCACATTTCACATCACATCATCTTGCCTGAAAATGAAGATGATAATGATGTAGAGATGATATGATATTTGTACTGATATTTTCTGGTCTATTTTCTGCTACCTCATCATTCACTAGATCCCATGTCCCATAAACTTGCAGTGCTTCCATATATTCCACTCGCACTCGGTTTAAGATTTTGTGTGGTGCAATTTGTAGAAAAAAGGGTTGCATGTGTAGAACGAAGAATATATGTAAAAGAATGAGTTTAGAAGTATGTAGCCTTACGAAAACCAAGTGATAATAGGAGAGGACAGGTGCACATCATTATCTTCATATCGTCCTTTTGGTATTTACTGCCATTTTGCCATATCTTTTTCAAGCCATCATTATAAAAGGTGAACTTTGGATAATCCCTAGATACACAAAATGTCTATATGGTATGCAATATGCATGTTATAATGGTATGTACAAATGGTCATGCATGCAATAGATGGAATGGAACGTGATGAATTGAAAATGGACAAGAAAGGATAGCTTTATGGCCTTTTAAGGGGCTTCTTTTCCCTTTTTATGTATAAAAAAGCCATAAATATGAGATGACATGAAAAGCTAGTAAATTTGGTAAAAAAAATTAATAAGGAAGAAATGTACTGTAAAAAATCATTGGAAATGGAAAGGCTAATGATATGAAAATATTTGGATTTGGGAAATGCTTTTCAGCAGCAACTGCGCTTGTCTGTGCAATTTTTTTTGGGGGTGACTTGAGACGCAAAAGTTTCCAGATCTCATTGTCCAGGCCAGGTTCCATTCCAGAGCAGCTAGTGTACTGCATAAAAATTGCGTAGAAGTGTTATAACAACAAAGCTTGTTATGTTTTTCAGATGTAGAGTAAGCCATGCAGAAAATTATTTCTAGAAAACTTTTCCATGGAAAAAATAGGATGCAATGCGCATAATTTTGGAAAAACCAAACAAACTCATTTATGATGAGTACGATATATATGATCATGGTCTATGAAACAGATAGTTTAAAAATTAAAGGTGTAAATATTTACTACCTAATTATTTTACATTTAAACAACATATAACTTATATCACTTCATCAAATATTGAGTAGATTTGCGAGAGAGAAAAAAAACCATAAAATTCCTTTCTGGCAAAAAAAGGGCAATGGAACCTGAACTGATATCAACAAAATTGTATAACTGATATGTAATGTCTATCTCTAAACTTTGCTTTTTAACAAATTGCTAACAGTTAATATTTAAAGCATCAACTCCAACTTTTTTTTTGCATGCAAGTTGACCATTTCACATTTATATCCAACCCAATCCATGCGAAAGCCATTTATAGTAATTTTGATAGCATTTCATAAAATTCATATCCTATCATCAATTAAATTGTGTACATACATGAAAAGCTACTACTACATTTTTATGTAATTCCATCTCAACAAAATATATATATATGGAAAATGTATAATGTATGCATATATACGCATCCAACATAACACATTACATTTTTTAACCCTTTCTTTACAATCATCATGCAAAATATTCTGCAAAGCCAATATATACTCTCTTTGCAATTTACAATCCAATAGCAAACAAGCCTAGCAAACAATTTTATTGTTCTCAAATGAACATTGCATTGTGTATCTTTCGTGCATATTTATAATATACTTGGTTGGTTGGACTCTGCTGCTGTTCACTTTTGCAAAAGAAGTATATAGACCATTTTTATTGGGATAACTTTATTCTACAGAGCCATATAACCATAACCACCAAAAAAATTGATGATGATGATGACGACGATGACGATGAACATGAACATAATAACTAACAGATGATCGGTGGTAGTGGTGGTTTCCCTTGTCCTTTTAAAAGGAGAAGAGTTCAGTGGTAGTAATATAGCTTTTGAAGCCATGTATCCATCCATATAGCCCATAAATGATATTCCTAGAAAAACTGTACGCTCAAAACCCAGCAATGTTTTTTAGCTGAGTTACTTTACACAGTTTGAAGGGTAAAAAAGTACGTTTATCCTCTTATTTTATAGAAGATACACAAGCGTTCATATGAAAAATAGACTTTAACATGTTATTTGAGAAGGGTTCAGTCAGGTTTATATATGCAATGATGATAATGTGAGTATTATGTGTGTATATTTTTTGTATGTAGTCATGTTTTGTGTGTGGAAAAGAAGGCCAATTCCAATTTGAACATGAACACTCTTCTGAGTCTGTTCTGTTCGTTCACTGTTCTTCACTAAAGAGATATTCGCTTGACAACAACAACAGAGAAAAGAAGAGTGATTTGATCTGCTGTTCTTTACACATCTATATACAACTGTATGCATGTTTTGTATAAGTGAAGGAAGACTGAAGAGCTCATCTTCAAACCAATTTTTTTTTACGTTGCAAACACAATATACAAAGCATACGTATCAAAATTTTGCTGCTGATCTCTCTCAGTCAGTCAGTAAGTAACTTGATGCAACCAATTTTACATGTAAAAAAATAAAGACTCTCCTCTTCTCTCTCAATTTTCTGCTGACGAGAGAACTGCTGAAGAGAACTCTTTTTTTTCCTTGTTGGATATTTTCGTATATATAACTATGCAGAAAGGAAGGGAGAAAAAGACAAGTTAGGAAAATTAAGTAGAGGAATAATTTGATTTTCAACTAAATTTACTTCTCAAAACACATATCCATTTTCACATTTCCCATCAAAACTCTCAGAAAAGAAGATTGTGTGTGCAAGTGTGTGTGTATGAGTGAGAGAGCCACTCATAGTCAAGTCATACAAGTCAATTAACAAAACAATTCCAAGTTTAAAAGTTTTTTATATGATTTTCTACTTGTGTGAGTGGGTGTATGTGTGTTTCTGTATAAAATTTTAATTAAGTGTCTCTATGTATCTATATCTATCTTGTATTATGTAGGTAAAATGTGAGTGTGTGTGCGTGGGTGGAATAATTTAGGAAATTAAGTCAAGTGGCATCATTTGGGAAAGTTGAGCAAGGGAGTCAATTTTTTCTCTAGAATTTCAAGTGCCATTAAATATTCAAGAAGATCATCATTATCACCATGGTGACCGTTTAGATTTCTAGAAGAATTAGATTGACATTATTTTTCACTGTCACTAAAGATAAACTGACAGAGAGAGTTGAGAGTACCAAGTGCAGTGATCTTGATCAGATATGAAAAAAATTGGTAATGAGATGCAGGGCTGCTATTTATAGATAAGCTTGTATATTTTTGTACACACTTCCAGAGAAGAAAAGTGTACAGATCAAGGCTAATTTTGTTTTATCTTTTTGACGACAACGACTCAAACTGAAAAATTCCAGTTAGTTCAGTTTTAGCAGCAAAGCAAGCAGTAGCAAAGCAATTATCCACCCTAAAAAATATATATTTGTATACAAGCTTGTCTTGTTGATTTTTTTTTTTGGATAAATAAACAAGCAGAGTTATTTGTGTGATGATGAAATAATGATGATGCTGTACGTTCGTCACATGACATCATTTTTTAATTACGATCATTTTGATTATTAAATTGCGTTATTGTATTAAATATACATACAGCTATAATTATTATTCTTTTTGGGTGTAAAAAATTTCCTATGCACGCAACGCAATCATTTATCAATCAACTCTGCTGTAAGCTGCTAAGTAGCTTCACAATAATGTACAAAACAAAGTAAAGTGCAGAATTTGAAAGAAAAAAAAAGAGAAGAAATGTAGCATATCTTTTCTAGTTCCACTTTTCTTTTTTCCTTTTCTTAAAAAAAATTAATTGCCATTGAATTAAATTGTCATCATCGTTTTTGTAAAGGATGTTAGGAAAATAGTGAAGTTTTTTCAAAGATAATAATTTGTGTTTAAATCTGGATTGGATTTTTGGGGGAAATTGTCGTCATCACAGGAAAAGGTGAGTTAACTATAATTGCATAATAAATCGTTTATTAACCTTTTTATCCAAAAAAGCTCTGAATCGATTACTGACGCAAAAAGAAAATGATTTTTTTTTATCTAATCGTTACGTTGTACGTACATAAGCCTGAAAAAATAGTCATTTGTACACAAAGTGCAATTTTTCATGTGTGTATATTTTTATCTTATATATCAGCATAATATACAATTTGTCATCATCGTTATTATTATTTTTAGGGAAAAAGTTTTTTTTATTGTTCTGCTAAATTCAGTGACTGATGTGTCTGTTGGCTTTATAATGATATCCTGTGTCCTGTCCACTCCCAATCCCAACCAAACTAAGAGAGCCCCAGCTAATTTCATTGTTTTACTCTGTTTATTCTTGTGATGATGATGAAAAGTATACCAAAAGTAAACAAATAGCAGCAACATTTTTACTATTAAAATTGCACAACAAAAAAAGCAACAACGCAGTTTTTATGGTGTTCGTTGCCTGTGGTATAGGTAGGTACATAGTCTATACAGTAAGTAAAGCAAGTAGATTTTTTTAGGTAGGTACGCAGGTCTTGTATGTAGGTACCTATATGATATGCACATATGTATATCTATATCCTTTCCTTACCTGTAATATCATCATATCATGAAAGGTTATAGTAAAAAAGTCAGCTGTTTATAAAAACTGGGATGATGATGATGAGGAGAGAATGAGGAGACTAGAAAAAACGGAGGCGAATAGGTATTTGCAATGCAATGGCAATGGCAACTTAACAATAATCATATATTATGCATTTTTTTACACAGTTGTGTGTAGTGTGTATAATGTATATATTATCGTATGGGCTTTTGCTGATGATGATGTCTTCGTCTAAAACAAAAATTGGTTTAAAAGGTTTTCATATGAAGGCAAGGAAAAGGCTTTGAGTGTGTTATATGATGATCATGATCACGCTATGTTGTTACTACGCTGTAGATTTATATGCATACAAAGTGTATATGAAACACATCTACATAAAAAGTTTTTTGGTTATTGACGTTATTGCATCAGATATATATTTTTTGAGTATGTTAGTATGTTCAGTTGTCTGTGTGTTGATAGTATTTTTATGTGCTTTCCAATATAAATACTTTTTATGTGCCTACTTGCTATAGCACAGTGCACTACTTTTCTTGTATTTCGTCTTCTCTTCAACTTCAAGGTATGATTCATGGTGTTGGTGATGATGATGAAGATGAGAAATGAGCATCTTCTTTGTCAAAAGGTTATAACGTTCCTAGAATTTTTAGGCTTGCTTGAGCAGACAAACAAAGAGAATGAGGAAAGGGGTACCTTCTTAGAAAAGGGGAGATGAAGAAGATGCAAAAGATGAAGTTAGCATTTTTAAGTTGATTTTTCTCCATGTCCATGTCCATTTAGTGTACAATCATCTACAATGCAAGTAAATGTACCGTAAATGACAATAATGTGTACTGGGCACTCATAAAACGAAACATTAGAAAGGAAATGAAATTGACTTTGATGTCTTATGCATTATCAATGTGCACTTTGGTTAGTTAGAGTCTGATGGCTTGATGATGATGATGAGACGATCATGAGCTTGAGTACAAAGTACTTTATCATATAGACTTTTTGCATGAACGAAAGGAATAACATCTCAACTCAACATCTGCATCTTTGTCTCTGCACTCTGCATCCACATCTGACTACCTCTTCGTTTGCCTTTGTCGATCAGCAGATTGAGCAGATGTTCTTTGCTTGCTTATTCAACATCACAAACAACTGATGAGAGCCAAGTAAATATTGTGCATCAAATGATATATAATGTTCATTGATAGATATGAATGGACTGGACATGGACAACAAGTTTTATTGGACAAGATAAAAAAAAGTTATCTTAATTCTCAGAGAAGTAAAATATCCTTTTTGTTTCAAGTCACCCCAAATTTTCCTAACCATGTCACTTATATTTTGACATCTCAAGAATCCAAAGTGTAGCACAGCTTTTCCAGAGTATTTTATTGCACAATGTAATGCATATGGCAATATAGCAATCACTGATCACATGACATGTCATTCGAACAACTCATAATAAATAATCGTTCCATTAATTTGATCGACCATAATCGTTTGAACATCTTTGTACATAAGCTATCTTACATCATTCATGCATTCAAAACCCAGTTTACATATAAACCACATGTTAATTTATTTATACGAATGAATAGGTTGCAATGGCACGACTATTGCTTTTGCTTGTACACAATGCAATTTGCCATTTGACAGTGAACTTATTTTTTTCTGCAAAAAAATTTAAACACACGCCACATGATGATGACGATGATGATGTTGATGAGATGATGATGAGTATTGGAATGGGTTGATTTTAAGGTAAACATAATGAATGGTAAATGGTATGGCGTGGTATGCAGATGTTGTTTTCTGACTGACTGCTGAACCATTCTCTCCTGCTGCTCATATAATATAAAGTGTTGTGTATCATCTAATGATAATCACCATCATTCATGGAAAGGCTAAAAAACTAATCCTTCCATATGCATTCTCGTCCATGTGTACTATGTACTTGGTTACATATATTTTTTTCATGGACGTTTTTAATGCGAACTTTTTTTGGTACTGCGATGCGCTATTATAACAAGCCACAAGACTAAAATATACGTGGAATTATATGATATGATAGTACTACAAAAAAGATTCGTAGTAAGTCATTGTCAGATACCTTAACTTGAAAAAAGGACAATAATGATATGATCTGATGATGATGGTGAATGATGATGACGAAAGGGTTGAGCTGAGCTTGAGGTGAGCTGTGAGGTGAGATACAAAGTTTGGTTTGAAATGCGTTTTGTCTTGCTGTTTTGTTTACTAAGCTTTTTGAAGCCTGTTAGTTCCATTATATCATCACATCACACAAACAAATCACAACGCAGTTCCGTTTGCCAAATGCGAATAAAAATGGAAGCAAAATAAAATATAAAGTAAGCCTTCTTTTGTTTTTTTGGGGAAAAATAGGAATATACATACCTATCAGACTAGACTACATATAATTTCTTTGACTGGCTATCCTTACAACGTTCATTCTGTTGATCAGAAAAAAATCTTACATAATATCACGTTGTGTTTGTTTGGAAAAAATGATTGGTTGTTTTTTTTTGAAGAAGAAGAGTAATAACTAGGGTTTATAGCTAAAGCGCAGCTTGTACTTGTTCATCCGCTGCTTAAACAGAAAAGATCCACAGCGTCGTGACTTTTTTGCTGGTAGACCATTCTCTCAGTCTTTCTTATCTCGCATTTCTCATGAAACCCTGCAGAGAGTACTAGAGTACAAAACATACATAAAGAAAGAGAACAGAGCTGCAAAAAAATTTATACTGAAAAAAGGAAAAGGGTTAAGTTTTAAAACAATTTTGTTTCTGATTTTTTTTCTCTCTTAAGGTTAATCCTGCAAAACTTGACATTGCATTGACACTTGACACCATACCATCTTGGAGACAACGGAGGAGTCCAGCCCTTTTCTGGCAATAAATGTAGTGTAGTGACAGTGTGATCACTTTTGTTTTTCTTGTGCCTTTCCTTTGTAAAATAATATTTCATTCTGCTGAAAGTTGGCTTTGCTTGCTGACTGTCATGTCATCATAATCATGATGACAAGTTTGGAAGGATGAATTAGCAGTCTGGTGGAATTAGCAGCGAAACTGCTGGAAACTAAAAAAAAAACTTCCTCAGAATAATCATCTTTCTGAGAAAAAAGAAGAAATGCGCAAAATTCATGAGCAAAAGATACCAGCAGGCTTGACCAACAGGACCACCACCACTGCCCTCACCTTTTTCTGTACCTTTTGATTGAACGAGTTGGTTTAAAAAAATGTTGGATCTTGAGGTGATACCTGAGCAGGGATTGCAGACAGAACAATGGGAGTTCCTTTTAGGTAAGAAAATTCTCAGAAAACCCCTCAAAACAAAATCATTTGGAAAAAGTTCTTAAAAAAATTGGCAATAATTATTTAATGAGTGACATTGATTGATTGCTTTAAAACTTCAAAGTAAAGATAAGAAATTTTATGGGCCAATTTTTTTTAAAGAACCACCAAAATAACAAACATGTTTTGTATTTTTCCAGGAATGCATTTTTCCCAAACTGTGGCAATCATCCAGTCTCAGGTTACCGTCATCAAGTCAGCTCATGTGATCTATAATGATCAGGTATGTAAACATGTCGATTTAAATTTATTTACCTTCCTATGAAAGAAAGGTTTCTGAACTACTGCGTATTTCAAATGCGTGGGTGTACTATATATTGATTCATTTTCATATTAAATGGAAATCAACTTGAAAACATGTGTGATCTGTCCTTGAACCCAGCATATTTGAGTAAAGTGGTGGTGTAATTACATATATGGATTTGTACCTTTGTACGTTTTTTATCAGTATTTTTGACAGTTGAATGCTAGATGAGTAGTGAGTATACAAACATTCATTTATGACTTCGTTATCAATTATCAATCAAGTGATTGATACATGACCATGAAAATTTTGTACAGTTGAAATAACGTGGAAATACTTGACCTAAGTTTAAACATAACAATTTAATTCTGAAGTAGTTCACAAAATTTTACTTTTGAAAGTAAAAAGACTTATTTGGAGTCACAAAGTCTGCTCTCCATATCCACAGAATTTGTTGTTTTATGCACGTACCCATCCATAACTGCTTTCTGTTCCCATTATACTGACGTTGTCACGTGCAAATTTTGCATCATCATCATTTTTATCTTTTCCATTGAATATGTACTTGATGTAGCAAAGTCCGCATTTCTATTTAATGTTCAAATAAATAAATACCATGAAAAATAATTCTGGATAAATAATGAACGCGGTTCAGTTCAACAGCAATACGTTCTGTTTCTATTTACTTTCTATAACAATTTAAACAAGGCAGCCAGGGTAAACGATCTGTAATAACGATTTTTATGCCATGTCGCTTCCCAAAAAACGGGATCACGCTCTGAGCACGTTTGCTGTATCAACAAATAAATATGCCAGCTCAACGAAAAAAAATTAAATAAACAAGTCATTAACTCATTTTGTAGTTATTAAATTTGGGGCAATGCACTACAAGAATGTATGAATTGACTTTGACAAGTAAAAAAATATGATTTAATATGATTTTAAGGTCAAACCAGTTTAACTCGTTCAATTGAATTGAATCCCAATTTACCTTAAATAAGCTTGTTTTTCTATTTGTGTTCTTAAAATAGTCGCCATTAGCCCATGATCTCATCTTGGACCTGCCTCTAGACGGAATCCGTCTTATCTATGATTCCAGTTCTCAACGGCTCAAACTTATTGAAGTGAATAATCTCAAGTTGGTTCGTCTCAAGTACTGGTAAGTATTCACTATTTTACCTCTATCAATTAATTAAGCAAATCCCAGTTCAATGACCATTTGATAACATTTTTCTATTCAATTTTTCTTCCACAGTGGAACTGTGTTCAACGGGTCGGATGTGATTCCAACAGTGGATCAAATAGACCGCTGTTTTGGCGCCACACGCCCCGGTGTGTATGACAAGCAGCGTCAACTGTTTGCCCTGCACTTCCGTGGACTGAGCTTTTATTTCCCTGTAGACCTTCAATACGAACCTGGCCGAAGTCATGGTCTTGGCTCCCTCCGTTTTCCCGGAGACTCGTCTCCAGTGCTCGCCAAAATGATAATCTACTGTGGCAACAACTGTGCGGAAGCTCCCGTCCCACAGCTTCCGCTCTCCTGTTATCGAGGCCACGTGTACTGTGAGGACTGCCATGTGATACGCAACGCCAACGGGACAAAGACACTAGGACTCCGCCTCAAGTTGGTCGCCTGCTCTTCCAACATTCTCGAACCGACGCGCGTCCAGTTCGAAAGGGAAATATGCTTTGGAGACTCGGCGCAAACAGTCGCCTCAAAACTGGGAACCCCTGCGCGTGTATTTTACAAGGCCGAGGATAAGATGAAAATTCACTCGAGGGATTATCACAAACGAGTGTCGTCCGAAAGAAGTGACTACTTCTTTAACTATTTTACGATGGGATTGGATGTTTTGTTTGATTCAGTCACTCATCGGGCTACCAAGATGATTTTACATACTAACTTTCCCGGACACTATGACTTTAATAGTTATCATCGGTGTCCCTTTTCGTTGAGCATTGGAAAGCTGCCGGGCAGTGGCGGGGGTGGTGGAGGTTCCATGAATTCCATAACAAGTGCGTTGAGTAATACGCATATAAGTGCGTACTCTGCAGCCCCAACTGGAAATAATAATAATAATAACAATAACAATGGCTCTAATCAGCCAACTCAAGTTCCTCAGGGGAAAAGTAAAAAGGGGAAGAAAAATAAAGGGAACAATTCCAACATTCAAAATAACCAGGATCTCCACACCACAGGGCAAACACACAATCAGTCGGGAGGTGGAAATGGAGGAGGCGGGGGAAATAATGACAGCAGTTCTCCGGAAATCAGTCCTACAAGTTGTTCACCTCCGTCAGGAGGAGGGGGAGGGGGAAGTGAGAGGAAGTGGATTTCTGTGAAATATGACTCGTGTTGGAAATCTGTCACGGAATTTTTCTCTGGAAGTGGTGGTGATCACACGGCTATAGAAAAGCCTGTGGTGTTGACAAGGTCCAGTAGTAACAATCCGTTTGGCAGTTGCTTGTGCTATGGTGTCCAGGATATGATATTTGAGGTGATGGCTAATGATCACGTTGCCTCAATGACTATTTATCAAGTGGAACGTGATCAGAGTGGAACAGGTGCGGGTGCTGGTACACCTTCAGTCCCGAGCTATTGACGAATAATCATGTTAATTAGTCGAGAAAGATTTTGGTGTGGTGGTGATGAAGAAGACGAGGAGGAAGGATATCGGTCCATGAAATGAATAGGAAGAGTATTTGTATTTCATTTAAATATGTACACAGGGTTTGGATTTTGGATTTGAAGACATTTTGATGGATTGTGTGGCTGGAGAGTGAATTAGTGTAGAGTACCTTTAACTTTTTTTTTGCCTTTTACTATAATACCTCATTTTACTGTATTTTTTTCCATTAAGTTTAGTGCGTACCAACCAACATGCCTTGTAGTAGATCTGGTTTTTCCTTTTGATTTTGATTTCTTAACTTTTAGAAAAGAAAGCAGGGAAAAATATACATACAATAGTCAAGTTGTAACAACCAACAAGTTTAGAAACCAAGTGGTTATAGTTGGTTGATGGTGTTTGTTAGTCAGTTGATTTTAGAAAGTACACGTGGTGGACACATCGAGACAGGTGTGTGCTTTTGTGGATGAGTGCGTAGGTGGATATACATACATATATATTTAATACATTGTTGGTATTACAAAAAATAAATGACAAAAAACCACACTTTGTCTAAAAATTATTATCCTATATCAATATATGTAAAAAGATGTTAATTAAAACTAAACTGTAGTTACGTTAAAGTGCAAACAAATATTATTAGTATGTATGTATTATGCACATACAGCTAAAAAAATACACAGATATACTATACCTGGAAGGAATTCTAATGAAGCGGGGCTTGGATAGTTGCTCAATGCTTTTCCTTTGTTCTAGTAGCAGT
>JAQFZG010000906.1:0-25427 GCA_034695465.1 Entomobrya nicoleti | reverse complement strand
CTTAACATAAATGCGCCATTAAATCCAACTATATATGGACCAAATACTTTTATAATGTATTTGTGTAAAATTTGAAAAGATCTGAAGACATGTTGCAATATTTCTGGCTTTTCCCTAATGTTGCGGGACCGATACTTATTGTTAGATAGCCCTAGCCGCAGTTCTGTTGTATACAACAAAGTAACATAAAAAAGATACGAAAAAATTAATCCAGCAAATAACGTACTTGCTAAAATAAGGTAACAAAATTCATATATATGTATTAGACACAATGTAGTTCTCACTGGATACGACAAAGAACTCGAAGGTGAAACCGACCCAACTAATAATATTCCTATCGGATCAAATATTAGAAAAGCTATCAGAGCTATAGTGGCTTCAAGCATTCCAATAAGAAAAGCACACCATAGTGCATCATGTACTTTGTTTAGTTTGTCCTCGTTGCAAATGAAATCTGGTGTATATGTTCCTGAAATAAAAATTAATTTAAAATAATTTGATAATTTTTAGGTTTTTCAAACGAAAGTTTTAAAATTTACTGTGAAAATATCCGAGTAATCGAATCAAGCCATTAAATATAGTACACAGGTCGTTTGAAGAAAATGCTAGTATACTAAAACAAGTAATTAGCATTGAAATTCCAAAAAGAAATGGTAACGATAAGTTAAAATAATCCAGATTGCCTTGTTTATAATATGTTGTAATTTTTAAACACAAGCCAGTATAATATATAATGGCAAGTACAAAGTTTCGGTATACTTTGAACTTTGCCCTTTCTGAGTTTTCGCAGTAAAATAAAAGATTGGATTCATTGAGCCTAAAAGTTGTGATGTCAAGACGTTTGGCAAGTCTTAAAACTAGTGTAATGATTTTGAAAAAGTGACGACTTAACATTTTCAAGGTAAATATCTATTAAATGTGGTCGAAGTTTTAATAATGTGAATACGTCTAAAAAACCAACACAGAAGTACTAAATTCGATAATGGAGTTAATTCGTTGCGGTAAGATAGACTGTTTTTAACAAATGATCAGTTAATCTAGTAAATCAGAAAAGGAAAAAAGACATCTTATTGAACGTTTTTGCTATTTTCCACAACAACATAAAAAACTAGTCTAATTAACTTTTTATTTTGACCCTATATTTTGCCTATAATTTTTGTAAAGCTAAGCTAAATAAACCACTAATGACTAGTATGTACGTATTATGGAACCTTTGGTAGTTCGTAAATATTAAGAATGTGAAATAATTTGTTGCACAACCACTAGACAAAACTAAATTACTACAGTAACGCTTCTAAAGTTTAAAGGTCTAAAGGTTTAAAGGTCGCGTCTAGCTTCTTTAGATTGTTCTTCCTATTATTATTCTGTTCTTTGGTATTAACGTCTTTGGAAATTTGCCTGTGATTTTTAAGAAAAAACTGTTTTAACGATGGGTTCGATGGACAAAGAAAACCAGATCTAGAGAGAGTAAAATTGTTTTGCAGTGACTTTGTTTGTAAAAAAATAAAACAAATGAGCTAGACTGCGAATCACATTTGTTGTCCACGAGCAAGAGAGAGTACGATAACCTAGTTATGTTTGACCGACTATAGTCGCTATCAAGTTCCTAACTTGTTCAGACGTAATTATAATGCTTTCAAAATCAGTTTTAATAAATGCTACTAAAAATATTAAATTGCTTTTTTAATTGCCACGTGATACATTGCGTATTCATGGAAAGCTATGTATTACTGACTGATATGATATGAAAGGCCAATTTTAAAAGGTATACAATAAAAATTATTTTCTAGAAGTTCTTTGGGTGGTATTTATATCTGTTGTAGTTTAAATGATAGATATGTAGAAATGGAAAAGTTTTTTATGAAAAAGAAAACTATATCGTTTAACAGCTTTAAAAATATGTTCCTATAACTTAACAGTACTTATTATGGCTATTGTAGTGATTTTGCTTAAAACCATAAATGCTAGTTTAAGTCTATCTTGTCCAGTATTTTAGAAAATGTGCAGTATTCCAAATAATTATCTTAATGTAACTACAATATAATTATTACATACCAGACATAAATGCGAGTGGTTATATTACCCCAATTTATATTTCGCTTTACAAAATCTAATTATTGTCACATTGACAGTAATAGTCCACTATATTTTTGTGTCACCATCCCTATTGAATAACTATCAATTTCAACTCTTCTTTTTTAAGTGGTACTCTAGCTTGCATGATATTCTTGCTCGTTTGCCGTTAATAGACCAACATTATTTTAGACCAAGGTTAAATAGAGCAAAGTCATTTACATCAATGTACGTCATTAGACCAAGCTTTTATTCACCAAATTAACTAAATAATCGTGTTAAAAATAGCATGACATAAGTAATTGTCCATTAATTAATTTTGATCTTTTACAACATACTAATTAGAATAATCGCCTGTTCCCTTTTCAAATTCTTTAGAAGCCATCGCATCGCCACTTTACATCCACTTTTCCTTCTCTTACATCAGAAATATGTTAAGTCACCACACTTTGAATGTCGATGAAACAGTACAAAAACTATTCACTTCGACTAGAGGTTTTGATTTGAAAACATTTGGCATAAACGTTTGGGCAAATGATGCAGTGGACATCGTTGAATACGAGTTTGATGTAAAAATAGAGATAAGAAATATAAATATAGAGTTGTCACCGTCGCTTGTTACTATTGAGATGTAGTACCTACCATTTGATCAACATGGGAAAATTTTCGTTTTTTGAAAAAAATAACGCCGTGACCGCTCTCCCTATTCCCATCTCTCTAGATGAAAATGATCTTGATGTATAAAAGTTATGATTAGACAAAATGACCTTGGTTTATTGTCAGGGAACCATTCTTGTTTTTGTTATTCCTAAATTAAGAAATGTTCTTAGGTATTTATTAATCAATTAAATAAAAGTTGATTCGTTATTGAAACCAATTTTTCTTTTTAAATATTAATTAGTCTGAAAATTTAAATTAATTTGTAGTTGTAGTATAGTTGTAGTCCCAAATTACAAATTATATAAGACTTGATTTTCTGTGAATTTATTGATTATTTGTTCTACTTTGCCGTCAGTAGAGCTCTAAATGTACCTTTGATTACGCCTCTATAAAATACAAGCAAACTTCCATTCCGTATTACAAACTGTGTCCCATACGACAACAAAAGTGGTTTACAAGAATTCTGAAACTTCCGCATTCCAGCATTTTCTTCATTTGATCCCCAGTGTTTTGTAGTTCAGCTCTTTAATACCTTGTTACCTCGAGTATAGAGAATCATTCCAATTTCCATTTTTCCCGTTCATACACTCAAAATAATAATGTCACCAGCAATCAAAGGTACCGTAGCGTAAAGTTTCAACTCTTCGAAGTACTTGAGCAACACAAAGCTTATGTAAACAGAGCTGATAAGTTGCATTACAAATAAGAATATAAGGACCAAGGACACATATTACGTGTTGATGTAATACTCTAAACGCCACAAATACGTGTCTCAAATTATCAGGGTTGTCTCGTAAGCAGGGTCTAGACTTATACTTATACAGGGGCATGTTCATGCTAAGCTCCGTAGTATAAAACCAGACAACATAATATCCATACATCCAATCGAATTGTACAAGTATGATACAACCTGCCAATAAGCACGACAGAATGTAAGAGTTTAAAAAAATCAAGAACTGTTTGCTACCAAAAAACAAATACTTAGCTAGGATCGCTGACCCAACTAAGAGTACTCCAAGCGGATCAAGCATCAGAAAAACTATTAGTGCTAGATTGAGTCCCCAAATGGCTGTAATAAAGCAACAGATTACTGCGTCGTGAATTTTGTTGACTTTAAATTTATTGACCATTATATTGGCGGCATACATTTTTACAAAAATATAGGTACAAATAAGGTATATTGAAGTAGTTGAATGATTATGCTTTTATATTTAGTGGTTATTGATGACTTACTGTGAAAATATTCGAAAAACATAATCAGACCATTTATAATTTGACACAAATCCTTGGAAAACAAAACAGAGCCACTTAAAAGTGTAATCAGTATTGATGTTCTAAATACAAAACATAGTCCTAGATTTAACTTGTTAATATTCTTTTCATTATAAGCAGGTATGTTTTGACACAAAAGTCCAATGAACCACAGAATGCACAAAGTTGCATTTCGATATATTTTGTCTTGTGTAACTTTTGAACCATCATAAATTATTCGCTTTGATTTGTTGTCACAACGAAGTGGTGTCATATTAAAAAATCCACTGGTTTTAAACACAAAACTTACAAATTTAAAGAAATTGTTGCTAAACATGGTAAAAGATGAATTGAAAACATAAAAACAAACTTATAAACTTTCAGTTGTAATATTAATAGTAGGTTCTACAATTTTTAGAATATCAAGTATGGTGTTTTTCTTGCCGTTGTTTATTCACTGGAAAGGTATAAGTTTCACAAATTATCTTTCGGAGGGTAGCTATGATTTGCTGAAATAACCAAACCTTATATTTTATTTGAAGTTAACCTTAACCTATTAAGTTATTATTTTAGCATGTCAAAGTAATTAATGTAATGTCACATATTTTCAAAGTTTGAAATTTCCTAACCTTTTTTCAAAAACTTGTTCAGTTCAGATTTGACCTTAAATATTTAACGTACTGCTTCAAACTGTTAGCTGAGTATAGAAATTTTTATAATTCTAAAATTTACACGAGCAATGTATTTGTAAAGAAATTTATTCTACAAACAGCAAAACTTTTTTCAAGCGACATTTGACGTTCAAATGGTCAACAAAAATCAATACAATTCAATTCCATCTAAACAAGAATGCATTAAATGTGTTATTACATGCTGACATTTGATTTTCATGTAATAATTTCAAAGTATTTTTAAATTACATGCGGATTTATTGAAGTTAATGGAACTTAAAGTTGTTTTTACCTCAACTAAGGAACACAGTTTTATTATTCGGAAATAAAATTTATATTTGTTATGCAAGCTATTATATAGCTTGTAATTTTAAACTTTGTGAACAGGCTATTAGGAATACTTGTAGTATTAAAATTGCACACAAAATAACATGTTAAACTCTATGGATTACCGGTCATATTTTAAATTTTGGATTTTGCTTTTGGAATGGAATTTTTAACTTAACGTGTTATGTTGGAATGTTTTAACCCTTAAATATTAAAATTGAACATGGTTTAATCTAATTGCCAAACTTGTCCAATCATATTCATTTTGTAATTTTAGCAAAAGTACAACAAGCAGTTTCTCCGATTATGGTAAAAATAAAGGAGAAAATTATAAATTGGTAGCTACGTTGCATATAATGGTTTATTACGAGATGTAATGCGATAAAAGCTTGCAAAATTTATGTCACATTTATCTTTTTATGTAGATATTTAATGTACTCATATAAAACCAAATAAATCAATGCTAAAA
The DNA here is from genome assembly GCA_034695465.1 of Entomobrya nicoleti. NCBI lineage: Eukaryota > Metazoa > Arthropoda > Collembola > Entomobryomorpha > Entomobryidae > Entomobrya > Entomobrya nicoleti. The sequence continues at coordinate 19,976 of JAQFZG010000906.1, read as the reverse complement.
CGTTTAATTGCACGTGCATATTCGGTCCCATGTGTGCAAGATAGTATATTCAGATCGTTCATAGACAATATTCCTCTCCATAGTATTTAATTATCAAATCACACTATTAATTACTCTTTCTAACTACTCTTATTTTTAATATGAAATTATGTATATCTTGGTTTGAAGGTATGCCGAAACAAATAAATATACCTACTTCGTGTATGGTACTCAGCTCATTTTGTTGGTACTATTTATTTTAAACAAGATATTTCAACTTTTTTAAATTAAATAATATACTTAAGACTTCATTCAAAAATAAGCTTATCTGAATTTTATTTTGCAAGTTTTACATGACACTCTTCACATGCTAGGGCTATTTTCGATATTTAGACACACCCACTTGTCAACTACCTGACCAGCCGTTGTCTGGCAATGAATTTATTATATAAGACTATCTAACATAAATATTTCTGGCGACTTTGACGTAATATGAGCTACCTGATATAATGAGAAATAACTATTGCATAATCGTTATATAAGAAGTCTAAAATCGAGTTGAGATATTTTAAAGCTTTTTACATACATATATATACACATTTACGTACTTTTTACGTTTATATATAAAGCTTCACCATTTAACTTAACTACCATTTAGTGATCTAACGCAGCATAAAGCGAATATTTAAGCTAAAATCACTAAGCTATAATAGCTATTTTCGATATTTTAAAACACACCCACTTTAATATTTTTGGAGATTTTGACATGACATGAACTACCTGATGTAATGAGAAATAACCATTGCACAATCGTTTTATTATAGTTCTAAAATCGTATCTTAGATATTTCAAAACCTTTTTATAAATTTCCTCATTATTCAACCGATTACACATTAAGTTAGTTATAATTAAGTTAAAATCACTAAGCAATAAAAGTTAAATAACACAGATTTTCCTAGTTCTTGTACCCTTAAAACTAGTACAAGTCTCTCAAGTCCTTGTTAATTCAAAAGTAGCAAAATGTTGTCCGAACGCATGGTTCAGCAAATAGGTTTTAGGTTTCGACTATTAAAAATCTGTGGAGCAGCACATTTTGATTGGGATAAAGAAAATTGCAAAGTAATCAATGCAAACGGCAAACACCTACATCTACTTTACCATGAGTTTTGGCATCATATGTGCTCATTTTTCCCCTCTTGCACTGATGATTCAAATTTATCTAAAACTGCATCCTTTTGAAGAAAGTGGCAGGTTTACAGACCCATATTTCTTTACAAAGCTAGTGATTGCATGGGCTGAATTGATGATTGGTATCATGATGACATTCATGAACATAGCGATATCGAAACATCGAGATGATATCGCATTCCTGTTTAACCAACTAATATTGTACAGTACCCAGCTGCAAGGTAATTCACTCACCGTTTATTTTAATATTGTGTAAACACCATAATTTGTTTGTTATTCCTTTCTAGACGAAATTCGAGAGAAAAATATTGCACTAGATGATTTCCACAAGCAAGTAATTCGAGCTGGAGAACTAATGATCATATTTGGAAACTTTCTTTTACTGTTCCTTCCATTTCACCCCATGGAGCCGACCCACGAAATAATATATGAATGGTATTTTTCACATTACAATACTTTATTCCTACAATATTCCACATTACTTGGTTGCCAGCAATGCTCTTACTATTCCCCTTATAACACCTTTATAAAATACTAATGAATTGTTTCTTCTAATTACAAATTGTGTTCCATACGCTAGGAGTAATGGTTTACATGATGTTCTAAATTTGGCCATAATTTTCTTTTCGTGTTTTCCATTGATTTCCTTTCCAACTTGTTAAAACTTTAGATCCCCTACAAAACATTATCCTCCCAAACTCGAGTAAAATCGTCCAAACAATCAAGGTAATACAACCTACACCAACTAATGTCATTTTTGCAAATGTTTGTAAATCTGACCAATATCTAATCGCGACAAAGAAGTGGAATATAGCGCTTTTCATAAATGCACCATGAAATCCAAGTAAAAAGGGACCATATACATTCATAACATATATGTGTACAATTTGAAAAGCCCTGAAAACGTGCTGCAAGTTTTCAGGATTTTCTCTCAGAAAGGATCGGGAACAATACTTCACTAAATGTAAACCAAGACGAAGTTCTGTTGTATATAACAAGGTTATATAGAACATATAAGAAAACGCTAAACAACCCACTAGAGTAATTGCCAGTATCAGCTTACAAAATCCGTAAGCATGTATTATACACAACACAATTCTCACTGGGAACGACAATGAACTTGAAGGTGAGGCTGAACCAACTAAAAGTACTCCTATCGGATCAAATATTAGAAAAGCTAAAAAGGCAAGAGCGGCTTGAAGTATTGCGATAAGACCACCGCACCAAAAAGCATCATGAATTTTGTTTAGTCTGTCCTTGTTGCAATCAAGCTGAGGTGCATATATTCCTGCAATAAATGAAATTAAAATATTAAGCTTAAAAAATCTCGAATCTTTTTGGTGAATCTAGAATATTAAATTGTTAGAATTTACTTTGAAAATTTCTGAGCCATAGAAAAAATCCATTGAATGCAATACAGAGGTTTTTTGAGAAAAATGTTAGTATGGTAAAGCCAGCAATTAAGATTGAGATTCCAAATAGAAACGGTAAAGCTAAGTTGAAATAATCGGTTTGATCTTGTTTGTAGTATGATTTAATTTTTAAACACAAACACAGATAGTACACAATAGCAAGAATAAAGTTTCCATAAACTTTAAACGTCACCGACCCTGTACTGTCGCAATAAAATAAAAGGTTGGATTGTTTGACCCTAAGAATTGTGATATTGAAATGTTTGGCAATGGTGAGCACTATTGAAACAATTTTGAAGAAGCGATGACTTAACATTTTCGAGGTAAACTTCCTTTAAATTGGGGGGATAAGCTTAAATTGTTGTGACTGTGTCTTGACAACTGACATAGAAGTCAGTCGGAGATGCAACTAATTAATGCGGGGACGGTCAGATTAGTTATTAAAAACACAAGGGAAATAACATAAATATGTTAGTGAATATATTTGTCTTATTTCCAATAACAACATATATAACTAGCAAGTTCAATTAACTTTTTATCTTAATCTTAAATGTGGCTTATAGTACTTTTTAAAGCTCGACTTTAAACTAAAAATAAAGTTTGTAAAGTAGCCTCAAGGTTATTTTCAAACAAGCATTCATGACAGGTTAAAATGCTGTAAAAATGTTTTCTTAATGTAAGAATCAACCCAACCGTCCATTAACGTCTGAAAGCTGTCTAAAAATTAACCTAGCTACTATTTTGAAACTGTCTTTTGTACGTATTTTGTTTTTTCTAAATGTTTCCCGTAATAATATCAGAAACAATCCAAGATGGTTTTTTGGAAAGTTTCCTTTAAATTTAAATTTGTGTTTTGTGGAAAAACCCAGGACTAGAAAGAGTAAAGTTACTACACAGACACTTCGTTTCTAACAAAATAAAAAATAAAAATAACTTTTCACAGAAGCCAATAACAAAATATGTTTTAGGTTGTTTGGTTTTCGGTAACTAGTTTGCTGTAAGACAAAGTACGATAAAATAAATACATTAGACCAACCAGGATTGTTGTCATCAAGTTCCTACCTTTCAAATACTAACTTGTTCAGCTCTAGTTTAAAAACTTTCCAAATAAGTTTTAAAAAATTCCACTTAAAACTAAATATATTGCTATTGTAATTTCTAGGTTGATGAATCATTGCTTATTTATGGAAATCTACATGTTGAAGATTGATGCAATATGAAATAAAAGTCAAATTCAAATGAACTCTTAACGAAAGTATATTATCTAAAAGTTATGTCGGTGAAATTTCAATTACTCGCAGTTAATATGATAGCTAGGTAGAAATGGGAAAGTATTTTTGTGTAAAATATAACTAGATGGACAAATTCAATCAAAGTATAATGGTTAAAAAAAATATTTGTATATCATAACATTTTCTTGTTGCGGCATTGTGAAGAGTTTATTTCGGAGCATTATTGCTAGTTTAATTCTTATTTGCCAGGAATTTATGAAAACAATAACTTACATATGTCTCATGTAACTATTCCAACGTCTTACGTAAGTATAAAATAATTGCTTTTTACTCGACTTAAAAACCATTTTAGTATTTCTATTAACTGTTTATTTTCACTACTTTATATTTAATTTAACCAAACTATTGATCGGCTTTAATAGTCTTCATTATTATTGTCGGATACCCATCAATTAATTACCTCTTCTAATTAAAGTTATGCTCTAGCTTCGTTCTAAAACAGGCTCACATGATATTTTTTCATTGGCTATTTCTGTACTTTAAAAATATTATTTATTTTTTACTGTTAAATTAATTAAAACTTTAGTCTTAATCCAAACTATTTTTCTTATAACATAACTAATTAAAAAAATTACAATTTAATTTGCAAGCAATTTACTTTTTATTTACAAAATTGGATTTTCATATTCCATCAAGACAAACAAACAAGGCAGTATATGACTTACATTTCTGCAAAGTTACTTATTCTAGATCAGTTCTACTTTGCCGCCAATAGAGCTCTAAATGTACCCTTAATTACACCTCTATAAAATACAAGCAAACTTCCCTTCCGTATGGCAAACTGTGTTCCATACGACAACAAAATTGGTTTACAAGAATTCTGAAACTTTCGCATTGCACCGTTTTCTTTTTTCGATCCCCAATGTTTTGTAGTCCAGCTTTTTAAAACCTTGTTCCCTCGAATATAGAGAATCATTCCAATTTCCATTATTCCTGTCCATGCACTCAAACCAATGATATCACCAGCAATCAAGGGAACAGTAGCGTAAACTTTTAACTCTTCAAAGTACTTGAGCAACACAAAGCTTGTGTAAACAGAGCTGATCATAAAGGCTGCATTACAAATGAGAGTATAAGGACCAAACAAACTGATTACGTGTTGATGTAATACTCTAAACGCCACAAATACATGTCTCAAATTATCCGGGTTGTCTCGTAAACAGCTTTGAGACTTGTACTTATACACTGACATGTTCATTCTAAGTTCTGTTGTATAAAACCAGATAACATAATATCCATACATCCAAACAAATTGTCCAAAAATAATACAGCTCACCAATAAGCACGACAAAATGCAGGAGTTTAAAATAATTAAAATATGCTTGCTACCAAAAATCAAATACTTAGTTGGGATCACTGACCCAACTAAAAGTACACCTAGCGGATCAAACATCAGAAAAACCAGAAGCACTAAATTGAATCCCCACACGGCTATAATAAAACAAATGATTGCTGCGTCGTGGAATTTGTTGACCTTAAATTTGTTGACCATTATATTAGCGGCATACGTATCTAAAAAAATACAACGCATAAGAAAATCAATACATTTGTCGGAATTAAATGAATCTGTGTCGTGTTGCTTATTTATCACTTACTGTGCAAATATTCGAAGAAAATAATCAGGCCATTTATAATTTGACACAAATCCTTGGAAAACAATACAGAAGCACTTAGAAGTGTCATCAGTATTGATGATCCAAATACAAAACATAATCCTAGATTCAACTTGTCAATATTCCTTTCTTGATAAGCTAGTATATTTTGACACAATAGTCCAGTATACCACAAAATGCACAAAGTTGCATTTCGATAAATTTTTAATTGAGTTACTTTTGAGCCATCATAAATTATTCGATTTGATTTGTTGTCAAATCGAAGTTGTGTCATATTAAGAAATCCACTGATTTTTAACACAACATTTATTAACTTGAAGAAAGTTTTGCTAAACATGGTGTAGGATGAATTTAAAGTTTGAAAAACTTTAAAACAGTGATAGTTTTCAGTTATTTTTAGAATATAAAGAGCAAATTTTTCTTGCGTGTGTAACTTGACTTACAAGGTAATATTGGCTGCCAAATATTGTTTGGAGGGCAGCTTTGATTAGCTAAATTCAGTAAAAAATTCTCTTAAATTAAAAGTCAGCCGTAATCAAAAATGTTCATGCAAAACTTCACAAGTATTTTTAGTACATTGTACAACAAATATTAGAGGTCAAAGTAATTGTGTCAATGCTTCTATCGTTTATATGTGACCGTATTTATGTTTACTTCAAAAGGTTGCTGAAAAATTTTCAAGGTTTACTTTTAAATCGTTTAAATTATTAACACATGCAAGCCTACAAACAGATATGGAAAAGGAAAGATAAATTGTCTCTTAATAAATAAATGTAAAACTCCGAAAACACTTTGTAGTCAAGTATAAAGTTCAAGAAAGAAATTTTTCGTCAGCGAGCTAAAGCTAATGGTAATTATACTCTATTTATGTAAAAACAGACCAAATCTACGCTGGAGAAAGTCGTTTAAAAAAATGGGATAGTTGATTTCTAATTTCCTAACCTTTTTCAAATTTTCTCCAGTTGTGGCCTTACTGCTGCTATCAGTATACTGCTTCAGACACATATAAATATATAAACTACACTAACACATAAACACTAAGATATAAATATTCTGAAAGTTGCATACCCAGCGTATTTTTATTCTAGACGTTTATTACACATACAACAAAACTTTTACAGACTAAACTCGATGTTCATACGATCAATAAATATCAATTAAACTCAATTCAATGTCCAAATGATGCATAAAATATGTTATTACTTGATGAAATTAGATTTAAATGAAAGAAGTCGTATTAAATTTGAAATTGCGTTTAGAATCATTGAATTTAATTGAACTTTTCAGTAAGGAAGTTGTTTCTACTTTTTCGTATGATCAGTTTCAATACTCGGAAATGACGTTTATAAGTCTTGATACATGTAATTATGTAGCTTGTAATTTTAAACTTTATGAACACGCAAACAAGAATGCTTTTATTTTGAAAATGTCAGAAAATAAATAATCGTTAATATTTTATTATTTTGGGTCATAATTTAATTGTATGTTTTGTTGTAGGAATTGATCGAATTAAAGCCTTTATGAAATTTAATTACGTATTTGGTCCCTTTAAAAAACATCACGTAAGTCTTTAATATATATTTCCTGTATTTCTACGCTTATGATAAAAAATAAACGAACACAAGCTTAATTTTTTAGCTTGTAAATGTAAAACATAAATGTATTTAGGGCTCGGTGTAACCGAATCGCAGAATCCAGCTATAAGATTATTGTGAACTGACCCTTTTTGTATACTTCCTAAAGAGAACGGACGCTCTAAAGGTATGCAATGATAATAGCTTGATGAACACAGCAAGACTATCAGAAAAAATTTAACGACATGCGTCCAATGATAACTCCAAAATACATTCGACACATTATATTCAAGCATTCTAAATTCGTTGGTGTGGCAGCTTTTTCTTTCCCATTTAGGGACTTTACCGGATAAAAAAATGATTTGATGGTTGCACGGGATAAAACGTCTACTCCTATTTAGTATATCTATGTTTTAATCGATTTTATCTACTCAAAATTATTTAGTCTAAATTTTGTATCATCAAGTTTTACATAAAATACTGCTGTGTGCTTTGATATTTAGCCGACCTTAAAAAAGTTGATCATGCAACTTGTTGTTTTTTAGTTAGCCAGAAACTAAGATGCTACATTTACTTAATTTTATCACTGGCATTTGAATATACTTAATGCATTACCTTCGTTTGTTTTTTCAACTCCCGTGTTAAGTATTTACTAATAAAAGTGTTAAATTATGTTAAGCTTGGTAAGGTTGTTAAGTTCTGATGAAAGTGTTAGGTTACGTTTAGTAAGATCAAATAAACTAATAATGTAAATTTTAAGACAAGTTGGATTGTAGTTAGGTTATGTGCTAAATTAAAGTATTAAATTTGTTTAAATAATGCTTCATATTTCAGACAACGGTTCAGATTTTGTTGGAGATGTAGACTTTGAATTTGACTTTGCCAGTATCGATTTTCACTTTAAATAAATCGAAAGAAATATGTATTTCGCAATTTTTATCAAGCAATCCTTACATTTTATGTAAGGAAATACTTCAATATATTAAAAACCCACCCGCTTGTCAATTTAAACTATTTGTCTAGAATTCTTTTGGTATTGATTTTTCTAAGACTATCCTATTTTTAAGTTTTCCTAACACTAGACGAAATTTAAGCTACGCGATGAGGAATATCTATTGCGTAACCATAAATATATAATATATAATATATAAAAGTCAAAAATCGAATTTAAGAAATTTAAAAACACATATTCTTGCCATATAACCAAAATCACATTTAGTTAGCTTACGAAAGAAGTAGCGAATATTTTAGGTTAAAATCTCTAATATCAAAACGTTGGACGCTAGTCCAGTCTGGGCCAAGTTACTGTGGCATTGCCAGATGATTGGTTTATACAGTACTTGCGAATCAGTGTCAATTGAGAATCAACAAAATGTTGTCCAAACGTATGGTTAAGCAAATAGGCTTCAGGTTCCGACTATTAAAAATTTGTGGAGCAGCACACTTTGATTGGGATAAAGAAAAGTGTGAAGTTATCCTTGCAAACAAATATATCTATTTTACCATGCAGTTTGGTATTATATGTGCTCATTTTTACCCAATTGCATTAATGATACAAATATACTTAAAACTAAACCCTTTTGAAGAAAATGGAAAATATACAGACCCATATTTCTTTGCAAAATTGGTTATAACATGGGCTGAATTGATGATAGGCATAATGTTGACCTTCATGAATATTACTATATCAAAACGTCTGGATAATATCATATTCTTGTTCAACCAACTGATTCTCTTCAGTACCAACCTGCAAGGTATTACAGCAATCTGTAATAATACATTGATAATGTAATATTTCTTAAAACATTGCAATAATTTCTACTTTATACATTTAGACGAACTTCGAGAGAAAAATATCGAGCTCGACCAATTTCATACGCAAGTAATTCGTATGGGAGAACTACTCGTTATGTTTGGAAACTTTCTTTCGCTGTTCCTTCCATTTGGATTATTGACATGTATATTTCATCCTATTGAGCCTACACATGAACTTATATACGAGTGGCTGGAAATCGACCTCAAATTTGAAATGAAATTCATGCCATTCATAATTCTGATCTGGGTCGCAATTTACGGTTCAGTAAACATGGTGGTCGTTCTTCTTTATCTAGGAGCTGCATACTACCAAACTACTATGCTAGTCTTGAATGATCTTACTCCTGAGAATGCGTTGAGACAAACACCTCGAAAGGTCACTCTGGAAACAAAATTCTACGGCGAACTTGATGATTCCGATGTGATGAACAAGTACAGAACCATTCGATTGTTCAACGTTCTCATGAACGACATTGTGGCTTCAGCCTGGCTGGCATTTCATCACGTGACTTGTTTGACAACTTTTGCAGCATTGGTTTTCTTGGTAATTAAGCATAACAGTGCTCTAGTTCAGGATGGCTTCATTTCATTTTTTATAATTGGATGTTGCATAATTACTCCTGTGATCATTATTGCATGTGAGAGCACAATGTTTGCTGAGCTTGCAACCCTCTCGGATGGGTTTGCAGAAGAGAGTAAAAAGTTGGTCGCCCGGAAAACCATGTACAGAAAATTTGTTGAGAGTTGCCAAACATTCTATGTGGAAGAAGCCTATCCGTTTTACAAGATTGGAACTGGTACGTTTCTATCATTTTTGGCTGAGGGTTTGGATAAGTCCATTACCTTGCTATTGTGGTAAACCTAAAACGCAAATTAGAGTAAGGATGCATAAATATGTGTATGTCAAAACTAGTTGTAAATTTGCATCATTTACTTGCCATTATAATAATTTTTACTTGAGATAGCTTGAATGCTTACTTTTCCTATAACTTAACATGTCTTTATCGTACTTCAGTACATATATGTTTCTGAATTTCTACACAGTACAAGATCGATATTAGCAGCACGTGAAGCCAATTCAATTATTAATACATGATTTACGTCAGACATTGATCAGATTTCATCAATCTGGTAAAGGTTTCCATTTTTACATTAGTACATATATGCAGCACTCATAGTCCACTAGCTCTAGTTCCTTAACCTTGACTTTAGAATAATATTTTAGTATAAGAATATTTTATAGAAATCAGTAATGTTTATACAATAAGGCAGTCAAACTTTATTAAAACAGCTATCGGAAATGTTAACTAAAAAGCTCGTCCAATATATTGACTAGAACTGTAATTGTGCAATACAATACATATAGTCTTAAAAGTTTCTCTTTTGTTAACTAATCTATTCGACTGGTGCACAGCACATGTAGAAAAGGTATTTTTTGCAAACATTGCGCTGCATCAAAATGATTTATGTCGCTTTAATACTAACGGAATACATTTAAAATAATGCTCTTTATAAAAAGCCTTTTCTTCTACGAAGCATTTTATATTATATATAATTTTATATGCAAGACAAATATTTTAAGATAATGATTGCTGCTATCTAATCTAATATGTGTCGATAAAATACGCGCGTATTTGAGCAAATGATATTCTGGCATGTCACAAAAGGGTTTAGACTTCGACTAATAATGATATGAGTGTATTTCAAACGGATTATTTTGACTAGCATAATTTCTTTCAAAAATGTTTTATTTAATATCAAGTGCATTAAATAACTACGAAAAGTAGTTTTTTCTAAGAGTTCACTTATCGTAGCTTTCTTCATAATCATAATAGTTCAAGTAGACTTATGATTATAATGTTCAAGTAGATGAATTGTTTTATTGGACATAAACGTCAAAGATATACATATAAGGGTGGTTATATAACAAATACAATGTTTATCAAACGTAGACCAGAATACTTTGTTGTGTAATTTATTGTCTTGCTTCAACTGAAAGTGTTGTTTTGATGATGACTATACGTTAATGAAGTTGTACACAGACAATGAAATATGTCATTGTTAATCCTAAAACCTTTGAATGTAAAATTTATAAAAACTCAATAAAATTTCCAATAAACATGACTGTTGACTAAAGTAAGTTTGTCAAATAAAATTGTTGTACTTACATTAGCCACCAGTCCATATGTGATCGTAAATACGCCATTTCCTTGAATTCCTATCTCATTATTATTCAATTGGTCATAAACAACTTGAAGCTGATCACTAGAAATATCTTTTCGGTTTAATGGTACTGCCAACCAACGTTTCAGTATTTTTGTCTATAATTTCGAATCAGGTAAGTAATTACAAAACTCAAAACAAGTTCGTAAATAAATTGACAACGACTTACTTACCTTCTGACAAGCATCAGCAGCGAACCAAAAACTCATGCCAATTTCCCCAATCAGTACCACGTACCTTAACAGTCCAACCCAGTCGCCTTTTTCAAAGTACTTGAAAAAGTTATCCAGCATTGTTGCATTATAAAGCGTGGTTTCTATCAGGTACAGCGTAACATATGTACCAACCAGCTTGTTCAGTAGATGAGATAACTGATGTAAATCAGTATACATTTCAAGAATCGTATCCCAATTAAACCTAGTTTTGAAAACCTTGTCGTGATTACCAAACATTTGTATCGTAGAATCTCGATTCAGTTCTTGATAAAAATTTCTGGCTGTTACCCACAACATGAACGCAGATAAAAGAATGTGTAACTCACAGAAACATGTGAGCATATGCCTTTGTACAAATCCTATTGTAGCAAGGGGAATCCAAATATATTGTTCCCAATAGTAAATTGCTAAAATACTAGTGCCATTCTTTAAGCTATTTAATAGAAAAACTTGCTGAGACGCTGTTGCCATTTTTTGAAGCCACTGTGTGCAATTAAACCTTTGAGGCGTTCCAACAGGTTGCATGTAAATACCACCGACGACTGACAAAATAGATATACCAATATTTAAGCAACAGAAAAAATATATCGCATACTTATATTTAATATCTTGCAATAATATCTTCGTAGGTTTGTGCAAAAAATTGATTATATTATAGTAGTCTTTCTGGTTACACCAAATCTTTTTAAGTATAATAACTTTAACCAAAAAATTTAAATAATGTTGAAAAAACCCGACGTAAAATGAAGGATCATTATAATTTTGGGGGTTGTATACGCTTGATCTTTTAAGTAACCAGAAAATGCTAAGAAATTGACTTAGAGCACAAAGAACTTTCTGTGGAAACCAAGATTTAAACTGAATAGACGCATGGGTTGTATTGTCTTCCACGTCGTTAAATTTACATGGGGAAATGGAAATTCGAAACGGTGAAAAGCAGAAGTAGTAGCTGAAGTTCAGATAGATGTAAGGATAATGGGCATGCCCTATTTTGCTGTCAAATGAGCAGTCTAACTTGGGAAGAAAACAGTTTGCGTGCAAATTCATAATCTATTCCAATGTTTCTTCTAACAGAATATGAACATAAATGGAGCCTGTATTGTTTCAAGTTACGTCTACACTCTGTCACTAAAAGCTTTGGTTTAACAATATTCAGGCTGGTGTCCTAGTTTACATGTATCAATACTCGTTAGTTCGTCTTTCGTTGTAGTAATTGTAAAAATGCTTACAGTTTACCTAATGGTTTGGCATATTTGTTAAAATAATTCATTATAAGGAACGGTTGCTAGTGTATTCATTTGCCTAATTTGAAATATAAGTGTAATTTCATACGCAATCGTGCTCTCATATTTTAACCCAAATTGATGCAAACAATGTCCTTGCTGATAGAACTAAACTAATATTCCCAAACCATTTTGTGTTCGTATGAAACCGTATTTTGACAGTTTGTATAACCTTCAATATCCAATCAACGAATGTTTATCTTTCTTAAATTCTTTCCAAAATTCAACTTTAATATCATGTGAAGTTAACGTCAGTAAATAATAATCAATCATAATCCCCTTTAACTTCATTTAGTAATATTTTATGCAACATGCAAACCAAATACTTTCGTATTATTAATATTAACACGTTCTTAAAAATAACCTGATGTTTTACAGAAACATTGGAAAAGTAAGATAAGAAATATATATTTCACAATTTACATCATCAGTATAATTGTAATTTATTGTACAATTTAATGTAAAGACCATCTAATTTTAATAATGTTAAAACACCTTGTTTTTAAATGCTTTGAAATAACATAAATCCATGTGAAAAATCATACGTGGATTTTTTTTAGAACTTTTATGTATAGCGTCATTATTTAACAACACATTTTTAGGGCTTACTTCAAAAACATGTTTGTGAACACTTGTTTTGATCGCCAAATATAAAAATTCAAACTCAACGCATATATACTTTTTATTCTGTTCCTGCAGTCTTAGAGCTAATATTTCATACCCTGAGTATCGAATTATTACGGCATACATTAGTGTTTTGAAATCCATAGAATTCTTAGAATTGAAATGATTTTTTGAGACATACGGTGACACAGTGTTTGTGCTCAGGTGACGCAGTGTTTGTGCTCAGGTGACACAGTGTTTATGTAAAAATGTAATGTATGTGTTGATGACACAAATTTTTGAAAAATGAATAACAACAAAACGTTTGTTGTAATTTCAAGTAACTTGGTTTACTTGAAAATGATTCCTGTGTACTACCGTACTTGCACGCAGACAATGAAATACGTCACTATTAATCCCAGAATCTTTGATTTGATAAATTTAAAAGAACTTAATCAGATTTTGAATACGTATATAAATAAAGATTTAGTAGCATAAGTTATCACTAGTAAAATGCATATTCTTACACTAGCCACAAGGCCGTAGGTAATTGTGAATATACCATTTCCTTGAATTCCTATCTCATTGTTGTTAAGCTGATCCAAAACCATTTGAAGTTGATCGGAAGAGATATCTTTTCTTTTTTCGGATACCGCTAACCAACGTTTCAATATTTTAGTCTGCAATAAGTAAAAGGTTAAGTAGCTCACGCCAATTCTAAAAATAAATTAATAAGAATATTTATTTCAGATAAATTACCTTGTGACATGCGTCAGCGGCAAACCAAATGCTCATCCCAGTTTCCCAAAGAAATAATAAGTATCTACTAAATCCAAACCAGTCCCGGTTTCCAGAAAATTTAAAAACTCTATCTAGCATTATTGAATTGTAAAGTGTAATTTCTAAAAGATGCACCGTAAGGTACGTACCAACAAGTTTGTTTAGGAGATCTGATAGCTGCTGTAAACTAGAATACATTTCATGGACTTTATACCAATTTAGCCTATTTTTGAAAACTTTGTCATCTACACTACCTCTTTGTGCCACAACATCTTGACTAATTTCATCGTAAAGCTTTTTCGTTGATACCCAAAATGTAAACGCAGTCAACAGGACGTGCAGATCACAAAAATGTGTCAGCAAATGCTTTTGTACAAACCCTAATGTTGCGATGGAAATCAACATATATTGTTTCCACGAGTGATGGACTGTTAATATATTTGAACTATTAGCATTGTCTAAGCTCTCTAGTAGAAAAATGTGTTTTGACGCACTTGCCATTTTCTCAAACCATTGTGTGTAATTCCAGATATGAAGCGTACCTGTAGGCTGCATATCAACTCCACCAATAACTGACAGTATAGACAAGCCGAAGTTTATAGCACAAAGTAAATAGATTACATATATATGTTTACGACCTTGTATTAATGTTGTAATCGATTTGTAAAAATATTCAACTATGTTATAAAAGTCGTGTTGGTTCCACCACATCTTTTTTACCATAATAACTTTAACCATAAAATTGAGGTAATGTTGAAGAAACTGAATGTAGAATGAAGGATCATTATAATTTGGCGAACCGCTTGGAGCTCTTTTTTTAAGTATCCAGAATATTGCAAGGAATTGACTTAGAGCACATAATATTTTTTGAGGTAACCAGGTTTTCAACTGAATGGAAGTATTTGCTGTACTACTTTCCACGTCGATAAATTTACATGGCAAAATGGAAATTCGGAATGGATAAACGCAGAAATAGTAGCAAAATTTAATATAAATGCAAACAAAATCCGTTCCCCATGTTACTTTGTTGGATGAACTACCGATTTCGGGAACTAACCATTTTTTGTAGAAAATCATTTTCTACTAAAATGTACTTTTGATAAAGAATGAAAATAAAATTGTTCTCTGTACGTCTTTTTGACTTTTATATGAAATCATGAATCCAGGTTTTCAAATGTAAACAAATGTCAGTCTTTTTTCGTTTGCAATGAAATTGTTGATCAAAATCTAACCAAGCCTACATGCTTTCCTTATAGTGAAAACGTTTCACAGATATGTTTAACAAGTATTTAAATAGCATAACGAACTACGTCATTAGTAAGACGACATTGTGAATTTCGGATTTCGGTGAGTGAATAAATTGTTTTTTTTCGGATGTAATGATGTTTTTCAATTTTTAAATAACATGAAAAACACTTATTGCACATAACATATTTACTTTCCTCTTTGTAACGAAATTAGGAGTGCATCAACCTTATAACCTTGGATTACGTTGAAATGTGATACAATTTCATTCTTAATACTTGGTTAGCAATTACAGTGCAAATAGGCATGGTGCGTTTTTTCTGTTTGAATTTATTCTGACCATTTTAATTGGCATGCATACATGGATGTCTTCTACTTTACTGCGAGATAAATAAATAGATTATTGCCATTTCACGGTTTGCCATTTGGATACAACGAGGTTTGTATGCAATATACTTAGACCACACATTACTGAAATTGTACACTGACAAATGGAATGGAATAAGTAACTGTTAGTCCCAAAATAGCTTGTGGGCGTTATAAATAAAAAATATTGTTGGGGATTAGCAGGGTAAATTTTTCTTTCATACAAACCTAAATTTTTATCTCCCAGATTAGCAACAAGAGCTAAGAGTATTTAGTAGTACATAGAGGCGTAACGCGTATATTTGTCACCACACCCCAAATACAGTACAGTTTATAATTGTCCTGTAAACATGAACGCTAGTTGCATTATATTTTAATATTAGTTAAAGATAAATAAAGTATGAGAGGATCAGAGAATATAAGTCTGTAGTATAATGTTTCCAAAATAAAATTTATAAAACGTCTATGACGACAAACCATTTTTGGTAATTTGAGATGCAATTATTTTGACATTAAAGTCGTATTGGAGATGCTTTATTTGTGAAAATGTACTTGGACGCAGACAATGAAATACGTCACTGTTAATCCCAGAATCTTTTATAAAGAAATGTAAAAATTCATTAAGATAACTCAAAAGCTTAATAAATATACATTTAGTAGCATAAGTAATATGCATGTTATTACACTAGCCACGAGTCCATATGTAATTGTGAATATACCATTTCCTTGGATTCCTATCTCGGTGCTGTTAAGTTGGTCCAAAACCAATTGGAGCTGATCGCCAGAAATATCTTTCCTGTTTTCCGGTATTGCCAGCCAACGTTTCAGAACTTTACTCTGGAATAATTTAAAACTTTATGAAAATATGCCAATTTTTGGAGTAGAATTGTGAGTATGTGTATGCCAGTTTAGTCTACGATTTTTAAATGATTAACTGATTCAAGCCAAGTTTTTAAATACACTTGTTGGCATATTTAAGCCCCACTAGTTACCTTGTGACAAGCGTCAGCAGCAAACCAAAAGCTCATTCCGACTTCGCAAATAAATATTAAGTATCTAATCAATCCGAACCAGTCTCCGTTTTCAAAATACTTGAAAAAACTATCCAGCATTGTTGAATTGTATAGTGTAATTTCTAAAAGATATAACGTAAAATAAGTTCCAACCAATTTGTTTAACAAATGTGATAGCTCCTGTACACTAGTATACATTTCATGGACTGTATTCCAGTTTAGTCTATTCGTAATAACTTTGTCATGAAAACTGTATTTGAGTGCAATAGAACTTTTACTTAGCTCGTCGTAAAACTTTTTAAGCGCTACCCAAAGTGTAAACGCAGTCAGGAGAACGTGTAAATCGCAAAAATGTGACAGCAATTGCTTTTGTGCAAACCCAATTGTAGACACAAAAATCAAAATATATTGTTCCCATGAACAAATTTGAAATACATTTGAACAAGTTGTATCGTTAAAACTTTCTAATAGAAAGACTTGCTTAGACACATTTGCCATCTTGTCAAGCCACTTTGTAGAATTCCATATGTGAAGCGTTTCTACAGGTTGCATATCAACTCCGCCAATAACTGCAAATATGGACAACCCAAAATTTAAAATACAAAGGGAGTAAATCACATACGTATATTTCACGTCGCGCAACAATATTTTGGTGGACTTATGCAAAAAATTAGCCACATTGTAAAAGTCAGTTTGGTTAAACCATATCTTTTTAAGCATTACAACTTTCACCATAAAATTGAGATGTTGGTGAAGAAATTTAATGTAGAATGACGGATCATTATAATTTGGCGAATCGTTTGAACCTCTTCTTTTAAGTAACCAGAACATGGCAAGAAACTGACTCAAAGCGCAAACTATTTTTTGAGGTAACCATGATTTCAACTGAATGCAAGTATTTGTTGTAGTGTCTTCCACACCATTAAATTTACAAGGCAGATTCAAAATTCTAAATGGATACACGCAGAAATAATAGCAAAAATTCACATAAACGCAAACAAAATCCGTTCTACCTCTTATTTTGTTCGAAGAACTACCGATTCTGGAAACAAAAAAGGTTGAGTAGAAATTCATTGTGCCAAACTCTTACTGGCGCTTATGAATGAACTCAAATCATCTTGTAGGGAAACCATAATAAAACCTGTTATGGTTTGTACTAGGTTTCTGCATCATGGATTTTAAATGTAAATAACCTTCAGTTATGTTTTCATTTTGGAATGAAATTGTTACGTATGTGTACCTATTTAGCTTTCGAGACAAAAATTCTAAGTATGTTTATACAATAAATTCGCATAACGAGCTACACAATTAGTAAAAAGCATGTGCTTTACAAAGACTATAAACCATATGTTGTATGATTTTTTCAATTTTAAACCAAATACAACAAAAATACTCTTATTATAACAAACCTCTAGCAAACCAATTGGTAGGGTATTAAACTTAACATTTCTATCTTAAAACGCACAAACGTATTTTAAAAATTTGATAAAAAATTGGTGCAAACATGTGTGAAATATTTGTCTGTTTCAAATCATTTGTATTACTTTTGTTGACATGTATGCTTGAGTTTCTTATGTTTTATTTACGTTATAAATTAGCCGTAACACAGAAAACCATTGATAGAAAATAGTCTTTACTTTAATACTAACAGATTAGTCTCAAACTACACCTTCATTGAATATTCATGATAGATTCTAATTGAGACTAAATTCTAGTTAGTTTGTCCAAACTGTCCACCTTTTGAAGATTTGTTCATAGTTCATTTGAAGCTTTAACTAAGGCATAAAAACAAAATTTACCTACAAGCATATTAAGTATTTTATTCTTGAACAATAAAAGTAAATATTTGTTGCAAATTATATAAACATGAATTCAGACATCCTTGATATTTGTTGAAATTTTTATAAACTTAGTTACATAAAGTGTCGTGAAATTGTAAAATAAATCCCAATAATTTCGTGCAATTTCAGGTTGAATCTTCCATTTAATACAAATGTATTTGAGGCAAAATCTATGCCTTAATATGGAACACAGGCGATGAAGTACGTCCTAGGATCTTTTACGAAATTTATATCAAATCAATAATATTTACACTAATCAAGATAAATCTATATATGATTGGATAAATAAAATGCTTATTCTTACACTACCCACTAGACTAAGCATATGTAATTGTGAATATGCCGTTTCCTTAAATTCCTATCTCAATGCTGTTAATTTGGTTCAAAAATATTTCGAGGTGATCATTAGAAATATTTCTTTTGTTTTCTGGAACTGCCAGCCAATATTTTAGTATTTTAATCTGCGTTATATGTTTTAGTTTTAATACATTCATGTAAATTCGATGACACCATGCTTTCATCGGACAGTCAGAGACAAAACATGCTTTGTTAGTTTACCTGATTCCCGAGTATAAATTTTGTGACAACTGAAAACCATAAAAAATGTCGATGCATAGAATATGATAGTTTTGACAGTTGTCTAATAAATTGAGTGCAAACATGGAATGCTTGTTATTTCGAGCACAACTAATTCCATTATGACTTTTTTTTGAATCAAATGTTTTCTTCAAATATAGCACCTTCATACACAAATTTCTGGTTTACACTAAAGAGACAAATGACTTAAGGCAAGGTTTTCTTTTTAAGTTTACTTGTAATACTTATGGCTCGGTTTATTTGAATAGACAAATTGTCAACAAAAATAATTTAGTTAGTGACAAATTGCAAATATTATTCAAAGGAAAATATATAAGTACGTAATAAATAGAGATATGAAATATGAAACTAGTGTGGACAACTTCACATGTTTCTCTTGAGATAAAATATCTCTCATTTGGTTCACATGTGTGGAAAGAATACTCCAGTTTAATCTATGCAGTTTATTTACACCTCTCTAACAGAATATATACATGTAACAAATCAGTGTACTGCACTTATTTCTATCAAAACATGTTCTTGACAATGCAATCCATTTATCGATTTCAGTGGTGTCGATGAAAACATCAACATGATCAGAATCGTAAAGTATGGTCCCAAGCGTCCAAATCTTTATGTTCATTCAAATTCAGATAAAAGTGCGAATTCGTGAAACATCATTAACCAACAACCATCAATTATTCACGAAAGATACCACTACCACAATAGTTCACAAAACACATCAATTCTGCCAACATTACCACAAATTTAACTAACAGCTGCAGATTTGTAAAAACCACGATATTTGACTTGATTATGTTAATGAAACGTTAACTTTATGAAAACAAAATATGTATTCCGATTTAAATTATCTTGTCATTACATCTACACAAAATATGATTACAAACTAAATGTTCCTTTTAAGCTGTAGTGGTACGTGTACTACACGCTATTCGAG
>JAQFZG010000905.1:0-25428 GCA_034695465.1 Entomobrya nicoleti | reverse complement strand
TTGTTAAAATGTTCAATGACCATATCGGCTCCTTTTTCCAACGGGGCAGGTCGCAGTAAACGAAATTCCAAATCATACTATTCGTCTTGAAAACGATTGGCTTGTTGGAAGTTCCGTTAAATCTTTCCCATTGGTACACTGGACTGTAGCCACTAGTCGAAAATGTGCTAACATATGTGAGAATAGTTACTTCGTCGCTGGGGTCGTATTGTTTAATTTTTGGATACAAGTTTTTTATAACGGCAAGACTATACCAATTTTGAGTTACTATATTAGAAACGTTAAGTTTTGCAGCAAGAGATTTCACGACCAAATACAACGGCAATCCTTTAAAACGATTTTCTGGAAACGGTAAGTCTCTTAAACTTTTGTACTCAGATATTTGTTCTGAAGATATTTCGTAAAACATAAAGTTGATTGTTTTTATTTCTTGATGATTAGCCACAAGAAATGATATAAAAGTTAAGAACACAATGCTTGAACCTACTAGTGATTCCATTTCAGTGGAAACATTAAAACAAAAACGCCAATCCAAAAAATATATATTTTGGAGTGCTTTAGATTTTGTAGGGCAGAAAAATTATTTAGTTTTGTACAAGTTACAAACAGTTCTGTAGATATGGTATAAGCCTATATGACAATAATAACCAACGTAACTAATTCTCTATTGATTGGAGAACTCCAGTAAGATATAAGTCGACAGCCAATGGTAAGCTTCATGCTAAAACACAATTAAATAGATACATAAATAATTTAGTGGTATTGACGACAGTCTGATAATTGCTTGTGGAATTGCCTATAAACTTTCCTTTTCTGAAAAACATTCGTTCTTACACTCCATTAGATTTTACATCTAACAGCATATACAGATATCCTAACGAATATTGGTCCGTATAGTCATGTGTATTATAAATCGTTATGGTTGCTGAGCTGTGTGCTTGAGGGGCAAATATATACTTGTGCTATAAATCTGCCGTTATATATTCCGCCATGGTGGAAGTAAATAATGCTTACATTCATGAGCGAAAATTGTTTTTATTTACTTCTGATGTTATATATTGGGATTATATATTATATCAAATTCCATCAGTCGAACTTTCCACTTTTATGTAATTTGTTGATTTAAAATTCCAATTGTATGGAATGATGGTATGAGGGTTTTAAGCAAATTGTTTTTATTATGAAAGGAGTAAATCCAATAACACCATGTAATTAACAGCTAGAAAATCATAAACACTCTAATCCATTTTTATGGTATTAAAATTGAGGTATGCAATTACATGATTGCTACATTATTTAGAATTTTCTTTCGTGCTTAAGGCATATTTTTTCCTATTTTGCTCTTTTGAGGATATCAATGGACTTTTACAACACTGTGATAAAAGGTTTACTTTGGAAAGAGTTTGTAAAGAGACCAAAATACTTGGTAAGTGGTTTATTTTATATTTGTTAATACTTTACTGTTGTAAGTATATCGAAGTTGGAACACCTAAAATATTGTAAGAGCGTTAACAGAATTTGAACGAACACGAGTTATTTTAACTGGAAAAAGGCATAAAGCGTCAGGAATTTAAATACACGTTACACCTTAGTACATTAGGGATTAGTTTATGCGTCTTTTCTGACACGGATGTTGTATCAATATCCGCATACGATGACACACACGTGTTGTTGACAATATATAACACGCTTCTTTATTGTCACGTTGAAGCATGAAAGTTTTACATGTTAAAAACATTTACAGATTATCTATTCCTTTAAACTTTTGAACTTCTGACATTTAGTATCGCGTCACTAGCTCCAAAAAACACCTCAAGTTTAGCTAAAGGAATGATTGTATCTGACATCGGAACAAGAAATTTATTTATTAATTTTAAATTGACGGCTTCTTTGAAAACAATTTCTAACTAAGCTTCTATTACACCACAATACCCCATCACCACTATTATCTCACTTACAAAAGACTACATCTTTTAATTAAGACTAAAGTAAATAGGTCTAAAGCCAAAACGACGCCTTTAGTTTAGCTTCTGGTTTGAACCATTATGCCCGGAATTTGCTCGAGGTCAAAAAACATTTATAATTTTCCTAAAAACATAGTTGCCATACGAATTGCTATAACCGTACATTTCCTTCTACAAAACTTTAGTATACAAGTAGCTTGCAAGCTTACAATATGCCACTAAAAATGGCATTTAAAAGAAGTAAAAGTGTTCTAAAACAGTTTTTCTTTAATGATAAGCTACCTGGTTTCCTTAGTATTCAATTTCGATTAATAGAAAAGTCTCCATGCAACTTGAATTTAATTGTACCAAGCAAAAATCCAAATAAACTTTTGGATCTAAACGCCGATTATCTAACAATTCTGCAAAATCTAAAGATCCAACTATATTTTCACTCACTTGTTCGATTAATTCAATTTGCTTTTCTAATTCATGATTTAAAAAATCAAGGAAAACAAATTAACGGCGATGCGATCATCCGCTTTGCATTTTTCATCATCATAACCTTAGCTTTCAATTTAGCAATCTCTTTCCTTCGAGAAAAGTCTTTAGAACATATCAATATATTTAATACATTTTTTCGTATTCCCATTGTAAAATCGAATTTGTTCATAAACTTTCTGTACTTCAATCTTCCAGTGTTTGGAATAGTAGTACCAATATTTGATGCATTAGCGGCTACATTCATTGATTTAGATCCTATTTCAATGTATTTATCGTCCGCACTTCATCATTGGCCTATATTCCCACTTTGTTTCAAGATCATCATGGTTTGCTTCGAAACTGTGGACTTTGCAATTGCAGCTAATTTTTGCGCTCTGCTTTTATACGAAGGAATGTTTTGTTGGTACATTGCACTCTACGAACTTATCAAATTGCTAAGGCAAAATATAGCAAAAATTAATACCTTTCGAACAAATACTTTGAAAAGTTTGCTTGCTCAGTATCGTCAACTGGAAATACACGCAGGCCGAATCAACAACTGCTATCAAGAAAAATACGCTTTGTATTTCAAGCCAATACTAATGTTTGGTATGGTTATGCTTGGAACCGTCATTTTGAATCCTAAGTTAAGATCAAGTACTTCGACGACTGGACTAATACTTTCCGCATACTCTCTTATGAATTTAACAGCATTGGCAGCAATAGGATACTATTTTCCGGGAAAAGTCAATGAACTAAGTAAAAATATTTTGGCAAACATGAGATCCATTGCAGGAGCCGAGAAAAATATGAGCTTTGCTTGGAAAGACTGCAGGCGTTGTATACGAGCTTGTCGAGATATTCGGATTTATATTGGGACAGTTAATTATTACGAGAAGATGACTGCACTGAATATTCTAAACTTTTTGGTGAATCAGACAATCAATTTAATTTTATTATTTTAGGATAACAATGTAGTATATATAAAAATACTATTTTAGTCATTTATAGCAAATGTATAAGTAGGCATACATACTTTTAAGGTGTTTATTATTAATGAGCGTTGAGTACACCTAAACATTTCATTTTCAAGAACCAATTTTCTCGAATGCGATCAAATACGCATAATAAATTAAGACGAAACAAAATTGGTACAAAAACAAAAAACAGTTTTTTTTTGTTTCTTAACTTAATATCATAAATTCAGCTTGTCTGAAGATTACACCTAGAATTATCATTGAAATAAACTTACGACAGAACAAATATTATAATTTTTTGGTTTGAAGGAAATTGACACATAATTTTTGAACGGCTTATATACTTCTGTTTCATTAGTATTTTTATTTTCTGGTTTTATTTTTGTGAGTTGAATAACTCAGCGTTTTACACAATTTTACACGATACAACTTTTTGTCGTAACCATGCTTATTGTTCAAGACATTGTTTATATCAATAAATTACAATCGGCTCATGGCAAATACGTCACTAAAACCTCTTTAGATTTTTTCCCCCGGAATCCCAATTTTTTTAATGCGATGCTTAGTAAATGATGGTTTAAATAAATCATAACCGCTCCACTTAAAGTTTAACATAACTAAACTCTTAAATATTTTAGTCTTGTCCCAAAAGGAAGGAAAACCAAGTCGCCATATATTTACAGCCATCAGTCAGTTTATGAGAACATTTTGTTTTTTTCCATAATATCATGCTTTTTAATAAAATCAATTCGTACAAGAACTCCATTACGCTTAACCCAAAATCAGCCGCCTCGTGGGCTTATAAAACGTTGATAAATTATTTATTTGTTTACTTCCAGTAATGACATCGTCGTCGGTGAAAATTAAGCGATATTTTATTAATTTGATTAATTTTTTAGCTTTTCAAAAATAATAAACGGACGAATATTTCCGGTATAACAAAGTACCAATACCCCATTTAACTTCAAAATAAATAGTATCATTTTAACTCCATATTAACAGGAAATTATTTTTGAAACTGCTTGTTGCCAAAATGGTATAACGAAGTAATATTTTATTTTATACTGTCATAAATTTAAAAAAATACATTTATCTGTACAAAAGTACTGAAAATTAAAAGAAAGTAATTTGTTGAGTTTTAGTGAATATTTTGATTAGAAAGTTAAGGATATGAAGGCCGTACTAATTTTTGTTTTAAACGACCAGACTGTAACTACATTTTAACCTTTTAAATCCTGTCATGTAATGGAAGCTCGTAGTTTCGCATAGATGCTAAATTACGAATATTCAGACATACTGATGGACATTTATCCCGTTATTCACTAAAATTATAACGTTTCACTAGGCTGTCACTTAACGGAAAATATGCCAACTTGATTATGCATGTTTTATGTGCACGAATTTTTTTATTCAAAAATTTATGAACTAAAGTGGACAAAAAGGTGGAAAAGGGTCACAACAACATCGCACATACACTCATAATCGAGAGAGAAAAAATTAGTGTTGATCAAACAGTCGCTACACAACGACAGGTTTCCAAAAAAAAACATTTCCATAAACAATGCTTTGCGAGCAAACTTTTAAATTTTTCCATGCTTATTTTTCCATTTCCTACCTGTGTGGATTTGTATGCTTGAAATGGGATCCCAAACGGCGTCAGTTCTACACTCAAATTAAGAATACTGATTGGCAAGTGACTTTGTGGAAAATTAACAACGTTCTCCTCTTAGGAAAAGTTATTTTTCTATCGGTGCAGTCTTATATTCTATATCGGGAGAAACAAACAGCTAAACTTATTGTGGAGCTGTTTTTCCTCATGTCGTTGCTATGTCCTTTGATCCACAATATATTTTTTCGGAAATCTAGCCACGGCGTTGCCGTACTTTATTGGCTATGTGTCACCTTCAGTAATAGAACTTGTGGTAAGCATAATATTTTAAAATTATTAATTAGAAAATACACTACAAAAATTAGCAGTATGATTCTAATAAGCTCATAATGTGTTTCCATAGCAAAACATCTGGTGCACCTTAAACAAAAGTATTCAATGTTGGATGACGGCCTAGCTGGCATGATGAAAGGTGCAGCATTGATTGTTTTCGTATTTGCGTTTTGCGTATTTGTTTGGAGCTTTCGAAATCCGACGTCTCCCCCATTCTTCGGAAATTGGATATTTGGTAGTGGCAAATCCTTTGTACAGAACATCAATTACATTCGTGTCATGTTGGGTATTCTTGAAGCTTATATCGTTGCATTCGGATGGGTAACTAACAACTCAATAATTTTACTTATTGTAAACATGTGCGTGATGTTTTCCTATTGGTGCAGTGAGCTAAAGGCAGCTCGTTTTATACTTTTCAAACGAAAGTATTCAGAAACGGGAAAAGTTTATAGAAGTCTGCAGCTCCTGGCTGGAATGTTCAATGAGTGCTTTGCTAGCCAAATTCAAGTCGTCTTTAGTTTGGCTTTTATAAGTCATATTTGTGTAAACTATGGGGCTATTAAGTTGTACAATGAAATGTCATTGGCAACTTGGATAGCTTTCCCATATCTGGCAATAGTTGGGGCTCGTAATATTTGCTCGGCTCATGACTTTCTAGCAAAGCCATATGAAAGTTCTAATGCTTGTATTCGTTCATGGCGATCCTTGAGTTTCATGAAAGAAGCTAGTAGTCGAAATGAAGTGAAGCACGCAAACAAGTTTGCTTTATCATGTTCCTCACTCAAGCTTAAGTATGGATCATTGAAATTTTTGAAACGAGATCATGGAATTCAGTGGGTTGATTCAATGATTGATTCCACTGTTTCTGTTCTTTTGTGGAAGTAAAGCGAGTAAATATTTAGGTTACATTATGCTTGCGAGTATGGATCGATAAAATTTGACGCTGACACGAAATATATTACTACGTGTATATGTGACTACAACAAAAAAGGCTGCATCAATAATAACCCTGTTAAATAAACTAACTACTTCAAAATTTCCTTTAGTCATATTTATTTATAAGCTTTGTCCTGTGCTAAAGTATACCTTTTATTATACCTGAAACATTTCTTTGTTTACTTGCCATCAGCATTATGGTTTTCAAATGGCAGCGTTTGTGAATAATTGTTTAAATATGAATTATGTATATTTTGCTACCAAGCAAATATTCTACCAACCTAATATGTCTAAGAAATTAAAAAAAATATCTATTACTTTCCTCTTTTAAGTTTTGTTTGTACTTAAACTTTGTATGGTACTTCAGTATATATTATTAAATAGCACATTTACACCTATCATAACTAAAATATTGCGTAACTTTAAAAGAAACACATGTCTAATGCTAATAAGTTTTAAATTTACATCTTAAACACTCGTAGATCCTTGGTGTATAAAAAAATTAATATTATGTATATTTAATTGTTTAATAGTTAAGATTTAATGTGCAATTTATTTGTAAATTTATTGGAACAAAATAAAGTTCAAAGAGCAATAGGAAAACAATTTTGGGTATTATTATTAAAATCTATTTCAAATTCCACAATTAAGTGTGGCCTGCTTAAATTATGTACAAAGTGCATTCAATTAAAACTAAAATTCAAACTGTTAATTAAAATTTCGCACCCAATATAACTTTAGCTACCTCACATAGTTCTTTCACCCTTAGATTAAAATGTCATGAAACACAAAAAAAAATCATTTTTGATAAACAAACCTCATCTGAATTTTTTTATCAAAGTTGATCTCTTGACGGATTAAAAAACTGATTACACACAACCATGTATGTAACATACTTAATTCACAGCTATTTCCATTTTCGGAACCAATATGCGTGAATGCGATACACAATGCACTGATATTTATGCTTTCATCTCTATCCCGAAATGTCATCCTTTGAAAAGCAGCACTTTTTCAAAACAATATATGTATACGAAAATTATTTGTTCGAACTGAATGTCAAAGTAAGTACAAAATACATACATTCAACGAACGTAGGTAGTAGAATTCATATACATATATATTCATCCAATTTCATACATATTTATTCGTTCATTTAATCATTTACATGTACCTTTGCTTTCATTCAATACAGCTTCCACGTTCGATACTTATTTCACACGTTGAAAGGGTTTTTATGTGGTGTAGGCTTTAAATGGACATAAGAGCAAAATCCCTAGCAAAAATAGATTCAAGTGTAGATTTGAGATGTCGTCTCAATCATAGTTGGATGGGCATATTCAGCGAGGTCATAAACCAGAGAAAGATCGTCAGGTGAAAGGAGATAAGATGGTCGTTTGTACGGTTTGTTTGCGGAATGCAGTTTGCAGATCATATCATAGATTTTTTGCTTCTCTACTGTAGGCCTTGCTTACACACTGTAATTACACTAATTACAGACTTTGCCCTAATTATCCATTACGACAGGTTCCTAGGGATCGACTTGCAGAGTATGGCTAGTCCATATCTAAACTACTACTTAACTATACCCAAGTGTCCTCGACAGTTAGAGAGGATTCATTTGGCAACGCTTCCTCTCCGTTTCTGGGGAAGGAGCCTTCACCCACTGCACCCATTTTTGGTCAGAAATCGGTATATACCTCTTTACCCGTCTAAACTACCCGAAAGGCCTTAGGCGATGAGCTACACCTCAGAGAACACACTCCCCCCGCCGGAAATCGAAGCCGCACGCCCATTACCTAAGTCAAAATCTCTGACAACTAGACTTCACTGCCGGCCTGATGAGTGTTGAAAACAGTTCTCACCTTCATGCACAAAGTTTGTTGGTAAAGTTTCTTAACATTCATCAATTTCCATACAATAAATGTGTAGTGATTTAAATTATTCAAGTTAGCTATCCTACTTTTTTCACAAATTATTCTCACATTTTAACTAGAATAACAACTGAAAGACCGAAAACATTCAAACTTCTATTGAGATCAATTTATTGCAAAGTTTATTAGTACTTGAAAATAATTATTTACGGGTTTTTATTTTAACTCAACAATAGCACATACTAATTATTCCTTTCTATTTTTGGTTGCACATTAATTGAAATTATAACTTCTTCCTCCACACGGAATTCACTCACAAACTTTCGAATACATTGAAACAATTTTCCAGCAATACATAAAAACTTTGGAAGAAAAGCTAAAACTTTACCTAATGGTTGTTTTTCTACACAAACAAATATAGTTAAGGAAACCAGTAAACCAAATCCAGGGACGAGGCTGAGAACGATAACGGCTGTTTTATTTTTACGGATTTCAGATGTGCCATTTTTGTTATACGAAGCCAATAACCTCTTGCCGTGAACATTGAGTTTTGAAACAAACGAATATATAATGTACTTTCGCCACCACTGAAATACACCAGCGTCAAAAAGGTACCTTGTTCGAAGAATAATATCGGGTTGAAAGTATCCCGAAAACTTATATCCCCAAAATATCTGAAGTATTTTTTCCTTGCCAAGAAAGTTCGGTTTTCCCATTTGATTGAGAGCTGTATGGAGCTGAATTGCCAATGGCCTACGCAATATAACTGCAGACTTGTTGCACATTTTCATGTGCATATTTAATATAGTGGACCCGTTTTCATAAAATCCATTCCCATCATCTGGTAACATTGCAGAGTTATTGATATAATTCCAGATGTCCCTTGGTATTTCATCTTTCAAAAATATTAAACCAAGTTGGACTGTCCCGAGGGGCCGCAACCAGATCATTAGCTCATACCATAGTTCCGAAACGAATGGAAGGGCTTCGTGAGATATAATAGACCTGTCTTTTCCCAGCCGGTTTTCCAGTTCACTTACATTAAAATATAACGCGTTATAAAACTTTTTCAAGTTTACCCTACGCGAGTATATGGTAAACTGATTTTCCTTTAGCAGTTTGAAAGTGTCGAATTTGACTAATGGAGGCTCCGCTGTTAGTCTGGTCACATTCTCATCTTTGTAAAGTGTGCTTAAATACAACCAAGGAATTGGAACAAAGGAAAAACAACAGTAAAACGAGCACTTCAAATTTTTGCTCTTGCTCTTAAACAGACTGCTGGATTGCTCTAGGATGGACGAAAACACGGAAAATGCTACATTCGATATACTTGGATTTCCTGAATACACCCGTCCTCCAACCGATATTTTTACAAAACAAGAAACAATTAGGCACACAGCTAAAATGAGCAACCACGTAGGCACATCGAAAGGAGAAATCAATTCTGTCAATTGATTTATCCAATGCACTTGTTCCATATGACAACTAACGCAAGTTAGCTGATCAACATGTGTTACTAATCGAGCGTCTTGAAACAAGTAAGGAGAGCTAGAATGGGTCCACGTTATCATTGGACGAAATGCTGGATGGACGTTTATAGTCTTTCTTAGTCTCCCAACGTCATAAATTAAGCTTCCTGATTGTTTAAGGTATTTGCTGTCCTCATAATCAAATGTAATATTTACAGATTTAGGTAACAGCAATGACATCAAGTGCTCGTCAGCAGCATACCATGGATATGCATTATTGGAATCAACAGGATACATTTGGATGTACTTCAAAACTGCTTTGCTGTTTACTAAGTCTTCCTCCAAGAAAGCAGTACGCAGAACAGCGACTTGAACCGAGTGGGGGCTAGCATTCAATCGCTGATTATTTCGTAGAATAATTTCAAGCTCATTAGTAGAAGCTGGAATTAGTTTAGAACGAAAAGTAATGGTTTCAAATGAGTCACAGGGATTGCAATATGGACAATGTGTTTTGAGTAAAAGGGACAAGTGTTCCCAGATGAGTACGCTAACTGATAATCTTGACATTTCATAATCAAAGAATAAGCCGCCAATCCATTTTTTGACATCGGTCTCATTTTTACAGATTGAGTCAGCAGTTGAATTGCAGATGAGAAGTGAGATCATTGGAACCGTATTCAAAAAGTCAATCTTCCACTTCAAACGAGTTGCAGTATTTTTTTCAAAGTAGAGCAAAAACGGACTTTTTGAAATTTTTGCCGGTTTTGAATTTCAGTAGCTTTTTCGACGTTCATCACATACCAATTACTACTGTAGTACCGAGTTTGGGTGTACATCTGGGGAGAAACTCGTTCTGTTGGTGGATGAAGATAAACGTTAGCCTCACAAACTTTGTTTTTACTTTTGAGCAGAAATGTCTCCGTCAGAGTTTGTGCCACATATGTATGTCCAATTTGATCTGGAGGTAGATGAACTGTGTCCGCCATATCATTGCGGCAGGATGATAAGTTATGAGATTTAAGTACTGGATACGCTGAGCCAAGTTCATATGGGAACAAGAGATTTTGGTTGCAGTTAGATAAGTAGCGAAGAAGCAGAACCGGTTCCTTTAGCACTTTAAAATTTATATCCAAGCCTCTATAATTGATGACACGTATATTGCAGCCATTGAACGCATTAACGATATCAATTTCGTGTAAAGGACCTTTAAGTAGCTTACTTTTGGACGCAAATGTAAAATAGTTTATAATGCTGGGTACAAATAAAAGTGCAATGTAAAATCTGACAGTGAACTTGTTAAGACTCCACATCATGCAATACGTACGGAGTTAAAAAACAATTTGTCGTTTAGGCAGAATTGAACTCAGGACTTTCTAAAGAAAATCAACAATTTTTAGCGTTCTTAAAGCCAACTTTTGTGCTGCTTCAAATAATGTCTTGCGTCGTTCGAAAACCATACACTTGTAAAATTTAAATATTTAGCTCTGTTTTGATCCCAGGATCAACTGTTCACTGTATTGTATTAATGAGCACAAGTTGTAGAGTAAAAAACTTGTTTGTGTTGAACTTATGGTTATAAAAGCCGGGAGAAGAGCTGAATAGATTCTTTTGCTTCGTTTGTTCTAGCTTGTGTATTATAAGTGGATATTGTTTAACTTGAATATCAATTGATCTTTTTGAGTTACTTTCAAGCAATATAAGATACGAGGAACCTTGTCTACCAAATTGGATACCAAGGTTTAGACCTAGATGTAACTAGATAAACATCTCGAGACTTTTGTTGGGAATATGGCATATTGTTTTTTAATTGTTTCTCTGAACAAGTTATCTAACCTAAAAGATGCAATAATTTAGAAAAATTGTGGCAGCTGTATAAAATGTCTGCAGAACGTCAGCTACAATATTTGTTGCGAAGCACAACTTTATCTTGATCTCTATCCTTCGCAGAAAATTAGGCGGGATAATTATGCAGACTCTATTGCTTTATTAATTTCAGTCGTAATTAAATAACCCATAATTGAGGGTAAAAATCAAATAATTTTATCGAAAAATTAATACGTGTTTTGTTTCCAGCATTTCACAATGCTTCCACACATTCGAGTAATTGCTATGTTTAGTACAAGATGTTGCTCAACTTTGTTCACCGATGGTATGCCTGAACAAATATTTTATATAAATAAGTAATTTGTTTAGAAACAAGTTTTTTGTCATAAACATTTGTTGTCACAACAATAAGTTTGATTACTGTAGATATGGCGTTTTAAAAGTGCAGTATAGAAGGCAACGACAATAAGAGGTGGCAGTGGTTTTTGTGAGTGTTTTTGAACTGTACTTTTCCATCAGACATATTTGATTTTGAAGCAAGCGTATATTGCCTCTCCGAGTGTAATACTACATATTTTTAATTAGTCCATAGCAAAGAAATTAACTTTAAATATTGTGCTCTAAATTTAGTACCAACGCGAACACGAACTGTCTTTATTGATTAATAAAACGACCAGAAATGACAATGCGATTGAAATAATAAACAACTCTTGTGGAGTAAAACACTTTTCGTCTTGGCTTTTGTAAAACTAAGTTTGTATTCTGAGGAAATTTAATACCGGTTTAGCTTATATTTTTATACCAAATACATTTTATATGTAGATATAACAGCTTAAAAACCAAAGCTTTTTGAAATCCTATGGCATGAAAATTTGGATTTGTCGGCGTTCAAGAAAAAAATGACTTCGTTTCTCCAGAACACACGCTTTTTAATTTTTGCAATATAAATGATGATTGGTAGGTCTACAACGGAAATATTGTTCAAAGTTTTGCAATAGCTTAGCCTTAAGAATCACAGATTTTTTAAGAAAAGAAAAATAATCAGCTAGTGTCACTTTCGTACTAACAATAAGTAAGTTTATCTTTAAATTACATGTCTAAATTAAATGCCTTATGGGGAAACTCAAGATATGGTTCCCTGCATAAGGAAACAGAACTTATTAAAGTAAAACCTCCAGTGAGTTCTTAGATTGCTTAGCATACAGCAGCTATTTTAACTCTGACGTGGCCAGTGTAACTTATTCACTTATATCTGGCATAGAGTGCCTGTCATAGAATACATACAAGTGTGTTCAGCTCGATAACTAAAGGGCGTGCAACTTTAACCCGAACATATTTAGAATTCATATATTTCGGTTTTTTTCGAAGTTCCGCACAATGAACCTGGTGTATTTAAAAAACTACTTATAGGAGAATCAATAAATACACTTTTTTATGGTCGTTTAGAGATTCTTCCCTTTTTGGTTTTAAGCGTTTTTATACTAAGGTTTCAACTGAAACTATTGAAAAGTGTTTGTGATTTGCAAAGTTCTACATATGGTGATCCTATACTGTACCACTGTTTAAGTTTACTTCTATTACCGGTTGTAGGAGTCTTCATAATCCAATTCTAATTACCTTTTTGGAATGGGGGAAAACAAGAAGTCTGTTAATGTTGGTTAATCACCATTATCTAAAAAATGTACAAATTATTCTATCTGTTTTTACACGCTTTTGCTACCACAGAATATGTAGTATTTATGCATACCAAGTTCATCCATATTTAGTTATGTTTGTACATGCTTATCTATATATGTTGCTTTGTTGTCACCAACATGCAAGCTAGGCTGTTGACGTAAAAATAAATCACACTTTTCAATAACTTGTGGGTAAAAAATATTTTTATGTATACATTGTCTGGATTAAAGTTGCACACCCTTTAAGCAATTTCAAAAAGCCATTACGTTATGTAAACTAGATGGTTGCTTTGAAATAATTAATTAGATCCTTTTACAAGACACGAACATATAACACAAAAAAAGCAATTAATTTCGCGCGTGGCGTATAACTTGTTTGTGATTGGCCTTTGTAACTACTTCTGTATCCAGCATTCCACTTTACTCTACTATGGTTTAAATATGATTCCTAATATGCTTACCATGAGCTAAGATGTTGACACGTTCTCAAAACCAACAGCAAAAGTAGCCTAAAACAAATATGTACTACATCTCGTGCTAATTAGATATTTTTTATTTTCACTTTATAGTATTCACAGTTACCATTCTCATCAAAGAGCGGTGTTCTTGTACATTTTGTGTATAAACATTTTGGTACTGGTATACGCTCAAGTGTCATGAATCCCTACACAAAATAGGAAAGAATATGCCGTATGCTTGTGACGTGTGTGAAGCAAAGTTCAAAGCAATGGGTTACATAAGACGATTTCATGCTTAAAATAGACGTCATTTTAGACGGATGACAATTATTTTCCCTATATCAAGAGAAACAGACCCCTAAACCTATTTTGGAGCTGTTTTTCCTCATGTCGTTGGTATGTCCTTTGATCCACAATATCTTCTTTTATAAATCTTGCCATGGGGTTGCCGTACTTGATTGGCGATAAGTCTCGTTCAGTTATTAAGTTTGTGGTAAGTTAAATAATCGAAAATACGTTATAAAAATTAGCAGTACGATTATAATAAGTTTATAACGTACGTGTTTCTATAGCAAAACATCTGGCGTATAATACAAAAAAAATCTTAAACAACAGTATCCCATGTTGGATGATGGCCTAGTTGGCATGATGAAAGGGGCAGCATTGATTGTTTTCGTATTTGCGTTTTGTGTATTTGTGTGGAGCTTTCGAAATCTACTTTTATATGAAGTTCAATTTGAATCAGCTAAAAAGATGCATGTTTGAATTGCAATACGCGCTTACCTTAGAAGGTTTTGCAATGGTACATGAAGCGATATTTGGAGGGATTTTAATGTTATTTTAAGTAAGTGGTTTCGTTAAATAACACATTTACGCCTACCCTACCGAAAATATATCGTAATTTTCAAAGCACGTCATGTCTATTGCTGAACTTATTTAAGCTGACATTTTAAAAACTCATAGATCCTTGACATAAGAAGAATTTAATTTTATGTTTATTTATTTGTTCAGTGGTGATGCTTCATTGTATTTTTTTTTGTAAATTTATTGGAACAAAATAAAGTTGAAAGAGCAATGGAAAAACGTGTTTGCGTATTATCATTAAAATATATTTGAAGTTCCAATATTAAATATGGCCTGCTTAAATCATAATAATAAACTTGCATGTAATTATAACAACAATTCAAAATGTTAATTAACATTTCGCACCCAATATAACTTTAGCTAACCAACATAGTTCTTTCACATTTAGATTAAAATGTCATGATGACAGAAACATAATCATTCACTTTTGATTAAAAAAAACTCATCTGAATTTTATGTCAAAGTTTATCTCTTGACGGATTGATAAACTGATTACACACAATCAAATATGTAACATATTTATCCACAACTATTTCCATTTTCAGAACCAATATGCATGAATGCGATACATTAAAATATATGTAATAAAGTTAGACGAAACAATAAAAACAAAACTTCAAAAAATGGTTATTTTTTATTTCTTGACTAATTATCATAAACTCACATTATCTGATGGTTACACCTACATATCATTAAAATGAACTTATTGTCATATCAGAAAACGCATACGCAATATAGATTTGAAAAACACATCATAAAACATTCTAATGTCCTTAAAATTTCTTATTCATCAATACCTTGTCTTATTTTTATGAGTTAAATAACTCAACGTTCCAAACGAAAACAAAACCAAAGCAATGCTAAAGAAAGCTGTGTAACTCAACACAACCGGATTCTCTTCAATAAATCTACCAATAATCAGCGGATACAATCCCGCCATAGCTGAACCACAAACGATCATAAACCCACCAATAAAATTAGTAAACCTCAAATATCTCTCAATATACGCAGTAAATGCTGGAAACATTGTCGAAAATCCTATACCAAATGTTATACTAGAAATCCACAAAACTGTCAATGAATTACTAGCCCAACCAATTAGTAGTACATTTGCTATGATAATAAGTACAATGTTAACACACAAAATTATTTGAGGTCGAATTTTTATAGCAACTATAATCCCCAAACCTCGACCAGTTGCATAAGCTGTAGTCATTCCAGTTAATGTGTACGCTGCCGATTTCTCAGACAATTTTAGATTCGAATTTTGACCAAATTTCGAGAAAAATTCAAATGTACACAATTCCATACCAACTACAGCTCCTATGAAAACAGCGGCAAGGACAAATCTTTGTAGTTTTGGTAATGACCATTTACCAATCATACAACCAGGTGTTTCCGTACTTCTTTCATTCTCGTCGTTTAACTCCTCCTCGAATTTTTTTGCTTCAGCAATTATTTCTGGTGGAGGTGGACGATATCGCATAAAAATGAATAGTAAAGTTTGACCTACAGCTGTTCCAGCTATTAGAAAGCCAACAACTGTGTAAGGAACTACTAATCTGGATTCGTTTCCCGGGTTTTCAGTTTCTTTATCTTCGTCTTGTTTAAGAAAGGGTGCCATGATAAGTGAACTCAGAATGGTGCCAACAGCCCAAAAGAAATGCTGGGCAAGAACATAAGGAGGACATTTCTTTTGCATCATTTCCATCATCCAGACTATTTGTGCGGCATCATAACATCCACCGCATATTCCCATTACAGCTACTGTCATAAAGAAGGTTGTTAAACTTGGACAATGCGCGGTTAAAATCATCATGGTAGCCATTATCAAGAAACTGATGATGATTGCAAGTTGACGATTGACATAGTTAAAAATTATTCCAGCTGCAAAAAAAAAATATTCATATACAAGATTTGTAATGCATTTAAAAATAAACAGCATATTAGATGATTTATTTATCAAAAATTACCACCAAGTGCTCCAACCATGCCTCCACAAGTTAAAATTGTAAAAACCGCCGATATTGTGGAGTCGTCAACATTGTACTTATTTTGCAAGCTGGTTAGAGCCGGTCCATAAGTTGTGCAGCCACAGCCCTTTAATAAATACGTTTTATAAAGTTTATTGGTTTATAATAAATTTGTTATAAATTTGAGATTTACTTACAAAAGCTGCATTTCCGTAAAATATCACAGCAGCGGTGAGATACTTGAGCTTGTACGATAAAGGTTTTCGATCCTCCTTTCTTTCTTCAGGGGACGGCAAATCTCCGGGCATTAACTTAAGATCACTTTTATCAGGTTCAGTAGCCATTTTTTAAACGAAATTTTTGCAAAATAATAATTCACGAGTATAGTTTTTAACCGTTATTATTCTTTTATAAAATGATGTTTGGTTTAATGAAACTGTTCGAAGAATGAACTTTTATTTTATTTGAATTATTTTTATTCACATGATTTTTTCATGTACGATAACAACGTTTGTATAACAACCTTATGTTGGTTCAATTTGATGATTAAATTTTGTTATCACTGACATGCTTAGAA
Source organism: Entomobrya nicoleti (assembly GCA_034695465.1). Lineage (NCBI taxonomy): Eukaryota > Metazoa > Arthropoda > Collembola > Entomobryomorpha > Entomobryidae > Entomobrya > Entomobrya nicoleti. Next base: position 8,432 of record JAQFZG010000905.1, on the reverse strand, counting down.
ATATCTATGAAACATGTCAATCATCTCGGGACACGAATCAATCATATTATATTTTACATTAAAAAGTACACTGCAAAAATTTTGACTGAAAAGGATATTTGACGTTAGGCTCAAATTTCTGTCATGATGATAACGTTTAAAATATGATTATATCAGTACGAAGTTATATTATTTGCTTTTGGCAGATATTTTTCTAGGATACAAGCTTAATGTCACATGAAAAAGTAAAGCAGGTCATATGATTGAAGTGTTACTAGATACCTAAACCATTTTTCTGACTGATAAAACAGTAAAATAGGTATGACATTTTTAAGTGACATTTGGTCAATTTAACATCTTAAAACTAAATTATAACAAGGTGAACTTAAAAATACATGATTTCACTTTCATTGTCAAAAAACTGCATGGTGTCAAGTGCATTATTAATATTTCGTTTTTTCTCAAATCCAATAGCCTAAAGAAAATACAGCTGCACTTGAACAAAAAATTTGTAAAAGATTTAAATGCTTAATATCTGTATTTATCGTATATATGTACACATTAAATTGCATAGCCGATATATTTTATCATGCCCGCAAACTGGAAATATACATAAACATATTTTAATATTTACAGGCTCGTAATACTTGATCATTCGATTCACAATATTTCCATTTCTCAATTGATTAGCTTTGAATATTAATCAATACTTACATAAGTCTTATACAAGTAAAGAATAGAATATTGATTTAATTTGTTAAATAATTTTATCGGTGAAAAGAACTAGATAAAAATGGTTTGAAGTGAAGTAGAACTACTGCTTTTCATATTACACAGCATGTTGAATATTTGGTGACGTTCAAATTATGAATATACACGAACATAGTGGAGGTTTTGTCAGTAGATTTACGCAAAGTTTCCTTTTAATACATGATAACTTGACAAATTTTTCTTGCAATGTTTCTAAAATGTATTCCATATTCAGTTCAATAAAATATTTTTAATATAACATTTTGCTTATCCAATCTTCATTTTTGATGTAGGATCTTTGAAAGTACATATATAAGTGTCTTTGACATAACCAAAGCATGCTATATTCAAATAACATTTTTAATGTTGTTCAATAATGTGTATATATGTAATTCTTCGACGGTTACTATCTCTGACAAGTATTTGAATTTGATTGGGTATCCACACTTTGTACGAATTTTAATTACTTTTAGTGCGGACACGATAATAGCATTTTTAATCAGTCTGATGTATTCCTTCCGGTGTCCGGTAAATTGGTAGAGTCCAATTCGCAGACCTATACTAATTCGTAGAGTCTCATACACATAAATATCAACTCGCATAAAAGGTTGATTCATAGAATGGTCAATTGTTAGAAGCGGTCAATTTATAGAGTATTCCAATTCGTATACAAACCAATACATAGAAAATGTATTCGCATAATATTTTTATGTTCAAGTTTTATGTACGAAAAAAAATATTTGCTTTTTTAAATATATAAAGTGAGAATTGGTCGAGAGGTGGGGAGCCAAAGAGAATGGTATGCGATGCCACATAATTGTATAGTAACAATAACTGCGGTGTACGCAAGGGGTGGGTACATTGATAAAAGTATCTTTGTTTTATGTCATATGTAGGACCCCATAATTTTTGAAACATTCAAAATCTCAAAATTTCACAGTCCGATTTCAAAATTTTCTTCAGTTATTGATAGATCGGGTTGGTGTTCACCTTCTTAAGTTTTCAAAACACCCCGAAAGTGTTTTTATTTTTATTTAAAAATTCCCGAAAAAGGGTACTTTATTTCGGAAATTTGGATTTTTTTCGAAACTACTTCAATTTTTTAATAAACCTTTTTCCTAAAAATACACTGTTATATCCTCTATATGTTAGCACAAACAGATTTGGGCAATTAGCTTTCAATTATTTAAAAAAAAATTAAATTTATGTTTTTCCCTTCAAGGGCCCCTGACTTCCTTATGGTAAGGGTTTGATGAAATATAAGGGTATCCTCGGATTCCTCAGAAAGTGCCCCATAACATATGTAAGAACCGCATCATTTTATTCAGCTCATAATTCTTAACATTAGCGCGGGTCACTGTGAGTGATGAAGTTAATCCGCTAATGTTGAGGCGTTTTTCATTTTTATGCGAACTAAACTTATGTTAATTGTGACACTATGCAAATAGGTTTTTATGCGGAAAAGTCCCTGTGAATAGGTTTTATGTGACTATGCTGTATGCGAGTGGGTACAGTATACGAGCTGGGTGTATGTGTATTAGACGAGTGCGGGTTAGGTCGTATGCCAATCAACTTTCTGTGTATAAGCCTAGAACCATTCCTTACATAAAAAGCTTCTGGTTATTGATTGGAATATGACGGAATATTACTACTTGAACCAGCGAGAAATATTTGTCAAAACTTATATTTTACCAAGTCATAAATTTTCCTGAAGAACATCGGAATCCGGAAAAAACTTATTCTTAAAGTTAAACGGCATCTTAGTAGTTAAAAAAGGCTCGTTTTATTTTTTCACTAATAGAACATTTGAGCAGATAAAAGAATCCACTCGTAAGAAAATTGTCGTTGTTTTTAATAAAAACGACTTACAGTGTTTTTCTACTTCCGATAACTTAATTTTCGTTGTTACGTTAAAAAAGTGGTTTCACAAGTGTTTCATTAAAAAGTACAAAAATGTGAAATTACCATGCAAGCATCATGCCGCCTTACTAGCAGCGATATATGCTGATATTACAGACGACATAGGTTTACGTTCAGCTATCAATAGATTTTACAAAAGATTTATTATGATTTGGGCATATCTGACTTCTCAAGAAAAAGAAATAACTTCTAGTGTGGTTACAATAGATAATATATTTAAAAGTCGATTCATTCCAATCCATAATGATAGACTGAGGTTTCTAGAAATGAAGTTTTTTATTGGTACCTTTCCTACTGTTCAATTGTTATTACCAGTGCATGATGATATTAATATATAAATACATATAAGCAGCAGTGACGCAGCAACAACAACAAAACGTTGTTTTCTTGAGTGGAGCTAGCGAGCGTACCTACTTGCTTTTGCTATATGTTTCTTATGGCAGATTACTTTTACGTGTTAATTCAATTAGGGAAGATTTATTTTGTACTTAAGCTCAAGGAAGCGTCTTGTTGATTACAATATCCAAGTATACAGGTACGATTCTTAAGTCGGCAAATATTCGACTTTCCGCCATTTTAACGATATAGGCTTGTACCTACCTAGTAAACGTCTTAAAAAATACTGTCAGGTCAGGGGGTCAATTCGTCTTAGGGAGAATTTGAGTGGTCTTCCAATCGTCACAATTAAAGGTATGTATTAATACACATATATTTTTACTGCATTGCATAAATCATTAATGGTCAATTGTGTATATTTTTTACGAATTTACTTTATGGCCAAAGACTATTCTATATGGAGGCGTTGTAACCCTGTTCAGGTCTAATTCAACGCAGTGTCGGTAAATATTTATTTGGTATTTTATACGAGCGACGCGAACATAATGCTACTTTATTGTTTTGTGCGTTAGTCTGTTCCTCCAGCCATTTTTATACAAAATCGTGACCTTGCATTTGAATTGCAAGACATCCTTTTTTTTTGTTGTTGGCCTTTGCAGACACATATTTACACTGCCACAAATATTTTATATGCGATTTTACTTCAGAGTTGTGCCATATATCCTCTGCTTAAATTTTGGCAAACCTTTGCTCTATCGTTCACGGCTTTTGAGTGATTTGACTTCACGCTGCATGTTTTTGCACATTATAATGTGTTTAATTGAGTTTGTGCAATTGTTTTTTGTTGACCTTTTGACCATTTTAGACTATTAGTCTTCTTATTATCATGCATGCATTGTGAGTTTACATACAAAAGTTGTTACTATTTAAAACTCACGGTTGCATTATAATTCCTGTGCTTCATTGCATTATTATAACTCCGTTATCCTCGGGGCATTGCTCCGCTATTCAGCGCTGTTCATTTACGGGCATATTTATGTAATATTTTTGTGACAGATTTGATTATTATTGTTTTTACAATTTTCCTGTACAGAAGACTCCTTTGTGTTCAAAGTTGAGTAACAACTCCCATTGTTGGTTGAGTTCATTCTCCTTCCCGTCAGAAGTTGAGATCAGCTCCTTGTCTAGACAGTCAGGTCGAGCTTGTCACATAGTCTCGTTTTTTTATAATTTTTACCGGTTCATCCCTCCTTTGAAAGATGAGGTTGATGTTGCTTTTGAATTATACGATATGTTGTTATTTTATTGCGCATTTTTTATCTATGGTTTTGTCGGAATATTAATACATGCATTTTTATGCGTAGCTCTCGTGTTGATTGAGCTCTGTCCTACGCTATATTGTTAGTGCACCCGTCTCTACGCTAACTTGCGATAATCCGAGATTGGTTGATGCTCTCGGGAATTACCCTGTCGGATCAGTGTCTTACATAACTGGTTTTTTGTTGATCCATTCACTGGATGTCCACGTACCTGGCTTTGGGACGCCAGTGCCGAAGTCTGTTGACTTTTCTTCATTTTTTTCTCCGCCGTCTACGCTGTTATTGGTACCATATCGGTTATCTTGTTTGTCTTGTTCACCTCGATGTGAACTTGTCTTAAACATTGTCTCGAATGATAAACTGGTTTTTGCTGTTTTTTGTCTGATGAACTTTGAACATCCCATCTTATCTTTGGTTTCAGACACCATTCCTATACAGCGATGTTTCATACAGCGATTATGTTCACGATGTGTCCTCATGACACTCTGCTTATGCTTTTAATGGTTTTGGGGCTGTTTGGAGGTCATTGGAATTTTGATATTGCTATTCCTTGTCTTTTTTCTCCAGTTGCTTTTTGTGCATTGCGCTGTAACGATTACGCGTGGGTTATTGCTTAAAGTTTAAGGAGGAGAAGAGTGCCTACATATATTCCCTCTCTCCCTTGCCTCTCGCAGCTCTCTCCCTTGCCTATCGAACCTTAACTATCCCATGTCTATCCTGACATTCCCTCAACATGTTTAGCGATCATTTTGACCTTGCACTTTGTCTTCGATTTTTTCTCCACTCCTTTGACCGTTCCTTATTAACACCCTTGAGTGTTTTTGTTACGTCACACCTTTGTCTCGTTTTTCGTGAAAATAATGAAGACAAATGGTCCTTATACTTACTACTTGCCGGTCAAGTTCGATTAGTTAGAGGGTTATCTCTTTGTCAAGTTGGTGAGCTGATTTACAAAAAGGTTGTGTTAATGTTTGATATAGATCAATTAGATTACTTTATAAATACCGATGAAATTATTTTTATTACTTATTATAATTATTTACCAGCTCATGCTCTTGCACTGGTTATGGGTGATAATTCTGATGTTTTAGGTTTCCGAAAGCAATTTGTAACATTTTATAATAGTGTTGTTTTAAAGTTTAATTCCGGATGGAATTATGGACCTTGTGGTGATTGGATAAGTAATAAAATAGATTTTAAACAAATAATGTTAAGTACGAACTATAAGGAGTTATTGCCAGGTATATTTCCGAAAAATAAAAAGTTGTATGACAACTTTAGCAAAAATGTCGTTGTAGCCAAAAGGCACATCTTATCTAATATTTTGTGTAATGTAAAAGTCTATTATGACTGTAATTATAATAATTGTAAAAGTTGGTTTGAAGATTAAGATGAGCTCACTCAACACTACAAAACACACGTCAACAAACCTGAGAAAAAACAGTAATAATTTAGTCTGTTCTTTTGTGGTTATTTATAACATTTTATGTTTGTCATTGTATGAAATTATGTAATGAGTAATGAAGAAGTTTTTAATAATTAATTTGTTTACACATTATGGATTTTTCAAATTGAATGATTCTATACGCTATTAGCTTACAAGGTATCTCTAATGTCTGTCGAGATCAACTATACCACTATGAAGATGAATAACTCGTTTCGCTTTGTGGACTATGATGATGTGACATGCAACACATTATACATCATCCAACATAACTTCAGCCTTGCTGCTTCTCCACATCACCTCACTGAGATTCCATTTACAGTGGCATCTTCATCGCTTACCTCGAGAGTGGTATTTAGCGTATATTACTTTTATGTGTAATTTGGCAAGTAACATTCTGTCGATTTTATGACAATTGTGTCTTTGTAAAATTTGTACTCATTCTTAAAAAGAATGTCTGATGTGTTGAAATTAATGTAGATGTTATAGGATTAATTTCTGATTATTAATTTGGTTTTTAAGTGAACTTATTATTATTATTTTTGTTTAAAAATTTATCCAAATTTTTATTTCCTTAAGGGGAAAAGATTGTAATCCAGTTGATAATAATAATACTGTTATTTGAACTTGAGTATGAAATCCGGGTTCTTGCTATGTCTGGTTGCTGTCTGGCTGTCTAGCAGCTTTATATAAATACGGATGATGATGAGTCTCAGAGGGACTCACTCTCTCGATAGCTCATAGTCAAGACGTACCCCTGGCCTGGCTGTGATGGTACTGATAGGTAGCAATAGTAATAGTATTTATAGGGTTTTAGATAAAAATAAATATACATACTATTTTATATTTCTGACTCTGCTTTCCTAATTCATTCTCATAATTAATCATACCCGAGCACTACACTATTTACTTTAGCGTATCTACTAAAATATTTTAAATTGTGATCAAAATCTGACCATGTCTCATACATACCTATAACATGATTTTTACATATTAACTCAAGATCATCAGCTAAAACTTATGTAATCTACGTATACCTTCTATGTTATAGAATAAAATACTTAATTACTTAATTTACTATTTCGTTGGTACTTATCAAATCCTTGGTGATACTCCATGGGTCCTTGTCCTCAAATGGTTCCGGGCAACGTTTTGACAGCATCCCCTTCTACATGGTATCGTTCGATGATTTAGTTGTTTTCCCAGATCATCATGATGCAGTTCCTGATAGAGAAGTTAATGTTCGTACGTGATCCTTTCATGGTTTTAAAATGAGCCCTTAATTGTCCATTCTTTTTCCGTTCCTCGGCAGGCTAGTCATCATTGAGATATATCTTCTTCTTGCAAAAACTTTGGCGTGATCCATGATGGCATTTTTGTCGACCATTGAGACTAACTTGAGCAGCATCCTTCTTGGAGTCGCCCCTTTTTCACCCATACGAAACACATCGTCAATCAAGGGATGGCCTACTCCGATATCATCGCAAAGGTCATAAATCGCTTTTCTATTTCCGTCCATACTGTCGTCGCCTTCTGGCAATCCTGTAATCAGGATATTTTTTGCTCGTGAATTTGATTCAATGCGCACAATTTTCTTTGAAACCTCTCCTCTTCAGTGGAGTATTGACTGGATCGTGTTTGTCTTTCTGTATAAAATCACGACAACTTAAAAACGAGTTAATCGGTTGCGCTCTAATTCGGCGGAGAGGTCACTTTATTTAATGACAAGAACCCTTTTTGATTTTCGGTGCCCTGGTTCAGACCTCAACATCAAAGGTCAAAATGGAATGTTTTTAACTTGTTCATAGTACACTTTTAAACCGCGCATTCGAAAGCTCTCGTTGAGAACACGAAGAACCATGTGTCATCTTTGGTCACAATGGACTACTCGGGCCAGAAATCTACACATCAATCGAAAGCACTTCTCATTGTCAACAACAGCGTTCATCAATATCATATGTTGCATTAATTCAGTATCGTTGTTATGATCGCTATTAAAGCGGGCTTATTGTCGTTCGTGTTTCAGTAAAAATTGACAATTAATGGCTGGTTTGATTGGAGTTAGGACAATGATGACTATGTATTTGTGGATTTAGAAGTTTCATCGTAGAAATAATTTATTCTGTTGGGAAATGCAAAGCTTAGAAACTGTAAAAACTTGTAAGCTGTCAATGTAATTGAAGAACTGTGCAATTCAGAAAGCAGTTGTTGTTTATAGGTTAAAAAGTTTGAGTGAAGTCTTCGTTGGGCCTGTCACCACTCAAAGCGTCGTCTTTATACGTAATTTTCTTCTTTTTACGGTCGCTTCTTTTAATTGAAATTCGTCATGCAATTGAAATAAAGTCTAAGTATAATGTTATTAGTAATTCAAGTAGTTCTTTATTTTGGTAGTTAACATTAGAAGTAGTATCATCACAAAGTTACATATATGACCTGCTGTTCACAGTATGTCAAACAGTTCTTGGCATTACATGCATGTAATTCAATCGGATCTTACGCATCTTGTTTCGCCCCATCTTGCACACTAGTTTTGATTAAGCTGTGACGATTGGTCGTGCTCAAGCGCTAAACGCACTCTGCTGAGTAGATAAGATGCGCAGCAATTGCTTCCATGTACAGATTTGCGACGCAGTAAGTTTTTAATTACTCTCTCTCCTCTGCAACAGGGTTTTACGTTTGCCTGT
>JAQFZG010000904.1:0-25441 GCA_034695465.1 Entomobrya nicoleti | reverse complement strand
GCGTATTTATGCTACAATGAATGTAGCGTATTTGCGCTACAATTGTAGCGTAAATACGCTACTGATCCTCCACTGAATAATGTCTTTTCACTTTTTCACAGCTTAAAAATATAGATAAATTGAAGCATTGAAACATAAACGAATGAAAATGGCATATAAACTAGACTGTTACTTTTGACGCAAATCCCATTATCATTTTTGCCAATTGCAATGATTGTCGTCGCTATTAAAGTAGTAATCCTGCACACGTGCTGTCTTATTTTGAGGTAACTTCCCCCCAAAATATCCGGAAGGAAATGAATGTGTAAAAGAAATAAAAACGCAGAAAGCCATGAAATCACATCTGCTGGATTTAGTGGATTTACTGCATCGCTATAATCAAACTACCGTAACGGCACGACGGAAGACAGTTGTACACTTAACATGGCAGCAGGACCAATTGTTATTATAATATTAAGCCAACCAAAAACAAAACCAAGAGGATCTTGAAGCATTTTTCTAATCTTATCTAGCAAGTTCTTCTAATACTTAAACACATATACAACCTGACTTTTCTATACTACTAAACAAGTGAAGTCAGTCCTCCCTGAATGTAATATTAACAAAGCCAGTGAAACAATATAATAGCTGTAATAATATGAATAGCAATGTCGTAGCAGTGGAATAATAGTGTTATTGTTGGGAAGAAATGACATGATGATGAGGATTCCTGTAAAACACACTGTTTAACTTTCTCCACAAGCAGCACACTGTGGTAGTGGTGATGATGGTAGTAGTAAAAGTGACGTCACGCTTAGATACTTTCGCAGAAAGACAATAGTGTTTGTTCCCTATTTTCCTGGTTCAGTTCTGCTCATCATTATCATCATCCTCATCGCCATCACTAAAGCAAAACAGGACTGACTACAAAAAATCCTTCTTTTTCTTATTTCCTTCCCAACTCCTCTTCGTTAATACTTGTGTGTAAACCTTACACGTAGTATTTTTTGGTTTTGTCAGGAGGTCTGCGTATATTGCCAACAAAAAGTGTATCATGGGCTTTTGTGCATTGTTGTACTTTTTATGAGTTTGCAAAGGCACTTTTCGCAGCCATTTCCACAAACATTATTTCAACATTAACATTTATGAAGTCCATTTGCTCCTGTCTCTTTTCCCTTCTTCTTTTGTTAGGCTGTAGATATAAGAATAGTGAGAAGAAAAAGAGTTCAATACAACTTTATTATATAAGCACCTTTTCTGTCTATCTATTCATAGTACGGATGTTGTGATAAAGTATGTTCTCCTTCCGATTTTTTTTTCAAGTCAAATAAATACAAGAAGGCTGTAGTACTTTATATTGCCAAACACCAAACTTTTTTATATTTTCTCTGCTTCCTACCATGTGCGTACTTTTTCATGTTTTGTTTGATAGTTTGCATGTACTTTAAAACGGGGAGGATTTATTCTTGTTCTACTACACATCAACTGCTTTGAAAACAAGCTATAAAGCTGTTTTGTTGGTGTGAGAGGAGAAGCTGGAGGTGGAAAAATAGGCGGTGGCGGTGCGTATGAGTGTACATTTAGTATTGTTATGTCGCTGTATATCCAGATGAGGTGTGGGCAAGTAGAATAATTTCCTTCTAAATTGGATGTGATTTGGCACCATCAAGCTTATAAAAAAGAGGTAAAACTCACAATCATATTATGTACAACAACGAGCTATTGATTATAATTTTTTGATCTGAGTCTCTCACTGGAAAACAGGTGCAACCGGGTTGCATAATGATTATGACGTTGAATATATTAATTTATATTCTAATACATACTACATACAAGCTAACTTTTAGCTTTTGTTTCGGCTTACAAGTAAAAATTATTTTTAATTCTAATCCACTTTTGATAAATTATTGTTTGAACTGAATAAAATGAACAAGGACAGGAAAAAGTGAATAAAAGGTTGTTAATCGTGTTGAGTGAATATGGCATATGAATAGAATATGAGTTATGTAATGAATCACAAAATAACTCGTCTGCTTGCACAGGAGGATGAGAAGGCGAAAGATGAAGGCTTATTACTTGTGTATGTATGTATGGCTTTGAAAAAGAAAAAAATACTACGACTCTGTCAACAGCAGTATATTAGGTTGTTGGGAACGAAAATGTTGGGTAAAGTCGTGAGTGTCTTATTGTGTGGTCGGTGGTGCGGAAGGAATGGAATGCACTGACATTATTAGTATTATTACGATTATGAGTATTGCTCCTGAAATGATTATTATTACTACTGCCATGTCGTCACCGGAGACTATTGTTGTGCTCTAGATGCTGATAACGATGCCGTGTTGTTGTTCAAGTTGTCATTATTGCTGCCATTTCTCTAAAAAGGAGAAAATGGACCAGAGAGACAGAGAGAAAAGAGCATTTTCACTCCTTTTCATTTTACACCCCTTATTCTCATTCTACTCCTGTAGTTGACGTCCCCATTGTGGCCTCTGGGAATATGCATTGCAATATTATGCCTATATGCATGCATAATAACGTAGCAATAAAAACTGTAAATTTGAATGTGTCGTCGACGTCCGCTGTGATGTTTTGGTAAATGAAAACTGTGTACATATGTATGTCGCACACAATAGCAAAGTCACACCGCAATAATAGTGGCGACAACACTACTTCCTCCAAACCATTTTATCACCAGCTAAAAGTAGCTTCATTATTATTTTCTCTTTTTAGCATTCTTTCATTCATTCATGAATACGCTCATTTTGTTCATGTTATTGCAACAAGGTGTACCAACGTATAAGTTAGACCTGTATTTCATTGTCACAACTCGTGATTTATTTCACACAGTTCACAACGTTAACGTTAATTTTGCTGTACCTTAAAATATTCGCACTGACATATGAACATGTTATAACAAATGCACTTTGTTCAAAAGCAAAATTATTGATCCTGCTACCATAGCTTTACTACATGCAGCAAATCGAGATACAAGGAAAAGCCTCTCTATATTTTATAACATGCATTCTTTTTCTTCTTCTTAGGGCAGAGGTTCAAATACAGTAGTATATGCTTTGTGTAAAAAAGACTGTTGATAATGACAAACACATTGTTGTATACCTGCCTTCCATCTATTAACTTATCTCGACTGTTAGTTTTAAAGGAAAGCTTTTTATCATTTTGGTGTAAGAGTAAGAACACACAATGAAGAACACAGAATATATTCTTTAGGGTAGAACAAGTGCGTCCAAGCGATTTCCATTTAGTTCTCACTTCTCAAATGAACATATTACATTCACGTGTGTGCTCAAATACAAAAGGCAGAAAATGCAATGCAACCCACATCATCATCACCAGACAAAGTGAAAGGAGAGAAATAGTTAGTGGGTGTGAAAGAGAAAGGAGGCATTGTATTTGCTTTTGTTGTTACTCTTGTCGTTGTTGTTGTTGAGCATATCAACAAAAAGCTATTGAGCTTTGAGCATTTGTGAAAAGTTGTGTCGTTGTGTTACGCTGGGTGGTGGTTCACAGACATCGTTCTGATGGTATACGTATTTGTGTGGGATCCTTATTACTCACATTATTCACTTCACTCCTCCAGGGAATATTTAATAGCGTGTCACTTAAGTACAAAGTGCGAAAGGAAAAGAATGAAGTGAATGTGATGTTTTGGAAGATACAAACACATTCAGTCAAATGGAATGCTAATAAGTGTCTACCTTTAGGTGTGAATTGCATGATATGGAATGCGTATTTACGTGCTTGTCGTTTTTTGTTAGCGAAGTGAAGTTTGAATTGTGCATATTTCAAAATTAATCTTGATTGCATCTATGTTTAAATATTTAAAGTAAGAGTATGTACAATATAAATAAATTTGGTTGCACAAAATACGTACATAACAAACTCAACATTCAACATGTTTACATTTACAAAAAAAAATTGTTCCTCTTACTTTACCAACGCAATTTATAGAAACATTTTTTTTGAATAGTTATGCATATAACAAAATAAATATATAAAATAACCTTCTGCAGAAAATTGAAAAAATAATACAATTTTACAAGCAAGCATGCACCAGCACCAGGTACAAATATTTACCTTACGTTGAAGTTGGAAGTACCAGCAAAACTACTTATTTATTTACTGTTTTACTTTGTTAAAGTGCGAAAGGTTCTAGCATGCTATAGTAAGTAGAGTACACAAACTTTGAATTTTTAGTCTCTAAGCCCACTATTCATTCCTCCCCCAACCTACTCCCTGAAAAATAAAAATTAGTATGGAACTGTGCACATGCAAACATAATTTCTCTGTCTATTTTTCACCTTTCCTTCCGCCTATTACTTAAACATAACTGGTGAGCTTCTCGTCACCGTAAAATAATAGAAATACATATCGGTCCATACAAACATTTACTATTACAACGGAGGAGTCAGTATAACGCTTTATTTTATCCACCCCTTTCTTTCACCAAATACAAAGTATATAAATAAAAACGTGTGATATGAGTTCTCTTTTAGGTGATACACTTTAATAATAGCCTAGCACAGAGCTATCAACTCCTTTCTTTCACTTTCACACACACACACACGCTTTTTCGCAAAACAAAAAAGACAAATAGACAGAGAGAATAAGTCCCATACCTGTTTCTTTTCCTCGCCTCTACTGATGCCCTTTGCTCGTTCCAAAGAATCAATATCTCATTATGTCTGAATAATTTATACACATTGACGAAGTGAGAGCGAACCGAGGACGACTACGCTGAGTAAAAAAAGCTACTACTAAAAGTCTTTGAACAAAAACTGGGGGAAAATGCAAGGAGGAGAGAAAAGCGGCACAGTAAGGCACAAAACAATATATTTGTATACAAGCATACATATATGCTACTTTTAATAATAAAATTTTCTGTATAAATTTTCACTGTAGAAGACAACGTATACCCCCACCTTCTTTTGCTCTCACGACTCGACTTTTCTTTTCTCTCTTTTGTTTACTACTTGATCAGGTGTGTGTACACGACAGCATATGCACTCAATTCCTCATCAAAATAGAAAAAAACAACATCTAGGAAAAAATGAAAGAAAAAAGGAGCAACATTATACGTATAAGAAACTTTTTTGGTGTATGTATAACATGTATTCTTTTTATGTTTTTTATATATTTTTTAATAGTTAGAAGGATAAAACTGTATACAACTAGCATTTTTCCGTGTTATTGCTCAAATATAAATATCCACTCAATCAACCATTGAACTCCAGTTGCCTTTTATTACACCCACTCCAAATTCGCTCTTGCATAAGGCACTTATAATGATGATTTGTTTCGTGAGTGGTGATAATTACCAAACGTCAATGAGAACGAAGAAATGTACTTACTCTTATGTTTTAGATATAGGACATTTTAGCTTTAGGAAATAAAATGGCGTATGTACTTTACTCTAAAAAGGAGGGTGAAAGTAATTTTTCGTTGCCCCTTTGTCACTCTAGTGTTTTATGAGATGTTATTTTATTTTGCTCTTTATTATTATCATCATCATTACTATTTGTGTTTCCATTGATCTAGCAAATTAATCAAATTTAATAGTCTTTATTAGCATATACGCCTTCCGCATTATGAAAGAGCGCTGGTACAACATGCCATTAATAAAAAAATTGTGGTAAACTCAGCTGTCGTGTGTATTCACTTTCTTGACCATGAAACTTATACCAATTCTCGGTGCTAGTTTCAGTACTTTTTTTTATACAGCGGTCATTCCTTACAAAGTATACAATGTTTTATTTGCTTGCTTATGAAAATTATTTGGTGATATGGTAATCACAATAATGACGGGGAAAGAGATTGATCATTTTTGTGCATTGTTAATTTTTTTTATCAACTCAGTCCATTTTCGACAGTAAACTATCCAGAAACATTTTTTTACCTGGTGAATAAATAAGCAGTCGAACAGAAAGGAAACGTTGACATCATGAAAATGACAAAGCCAATGTAACTCTTGGCATCCCTGATGCAAAACCACTGTTTCTCTATTCATACGCCGACGATCGTTCGTGCGTAGAAGTTTTATAATGAGAGAAATGCATGAAACGCATTAGAATTTCTAGCGCAGGACAGGTTGGTATGATTTGGAGATAGGCTGTCTTTCTTGCAGTAATTCAGCTGAGATACAAGCTTAACCTGTAAAACAAAATAAGACACACTTGTATGTTTTCCTCTTTCCAGCTTGCAATGCTACGTCACTTAGACGTTATAAGTAAATATCAAGTAATTTTAAAAGAGAGGTGCACATGCGGTGCCTCTGGAGTTTCGACTTGTCATTGTCAAGTGGAGTAACTTCTCTGTCTACGTAATCATAATAGTAATCTGAAAAGTCAAAGAAAACGGTATGCATTATACGTGCATACTACTTAACTTTATCTGGCTTCGTGCTCCCCTTTTCATTATTCCTTACAACCAAGAGAAGAATGATAATAATTTGAATAGGCACAAAAGGACTTTGATACATATTCATGCGGTCGCTTCTTTCAACTATGATCGTCGTTGTTCTAATAAAGTCCACGGGAAAATACAACCTAACTCCATTGACATTTATAAAACATCAACAACATAAACATAAACTTGAACAACAGAAAGACAATAATACCGTCCAAATCTAGTTCTGCAATGCTCTAGTTCGATGCTGATACTTTTGATGCCTGCTTACACTTCTACTTGTGCTGTGATACTGTGTTAAATATTTCATTTTACTCCCATTCATTATGTAATCATGTAATGGAGTTCCTCTTCTACTTCCTTTCCCGTTTCTCCTTTTCTTCCCCAAAAATGTTTTGAAATGAATGAGTGACGGGCGGACAAGAATGAGAAAATTAAATCATACCACATGTTTTAGTCGTAGTTATCGTGATCATCAACAACATCCCGGGCTACTCTCAACCCCCTTCAAGATCAAGGTTGAGACGTATAATTCTTTTACTTTTTCAGATGTGTACCTATACCATGGTGGAAAACGACACATTAAAATCGTATGCATATAGAACATCAAAGTTTACAGTAAAGAGTAATATTATGCCATATTTTTTCGCGAACAGCAAATGCACATGTTACAATACACTAGGTACACAAACATGGATAACAAGAAGAAACTGAACAAGATAAAAAAATAAAGGATGTCGGTAAGACTACGTTTTGCTAGTCAAGGCTGCTTTCTCTTTCTGCTTTAAGTGTGTGTATGTGAAAGTTTTTGAAAACATTCTTGCGGCTATCCCGTGGGAATCCGCTTTTATGTAAAACTTATAGCACAGTAAAGCTTGTTTTTCAGCATAGAGTGAGCGCGTATACGGCTAAAACAAATTCATGTGTTCACATGTGTATGACGACGTGCGTGTCTGGTCCTTCT
Source organism: Entomobrya nicoleti (assembly GCA_034695465.1). Lineage (NCBI taxonomy): Eukaryota > Metazoa > Arthropoda > Collembola > Entomobryomorpha > Entomobryidae > Entomobrya > Entomobrya nicoleti. Next base: position 18,075 of record JAQFZG010000904.1, on the reverse strand, counting down.
AGCCGTAAGTATTTACGATTTGATGATCCCCAACCGTTTTAAAACAGAAACATTGGTGGTGATAGAAGTGGTGCGTATAGTAGAGCTCACAAGAATCAGTAAAATTCAGCTGAGGGAAGTCATCCCTCGTCTACTTATAAGTACGTCTACAATACTGCTTACTCCATTAGTATTTGTACACACATGTTGTACACATACAACACCAAAAACATGCAAGCAGTTAAAATTTTAACAATGCCGATAATGCGCTTCTGAGCCACCAGGAATTCACACGTAACACCACAGATATGTACGTATGAAAAATACATTCTACAATGAACAAAATTATGTAGCGCTATAAATGAGTATAAGCTGCCACATAAACAAGAAAATATTTTGTAGACTGCTTGCACAAGTAAAATATGGGCGCATGATAAATGTTGGTGATGGCGTAAAGTTACAAGGAATGTGGGAAGGGTAAAGAATGGAAAACCAGCAAAAACAAACTAACAAGAAAAATGAAAGTTACATCATCACACGAGGAAGCTAGAGGAACAGCATTATCAAGAAGACACACACAAACCGCCCACCTACACCCGGAGAGAAACTACAGACACACATGATATTGTAGATTAGTAAAGGAGAACAGAATGAAAGGAGACAGAAGTTCTCTCACAGTTCTGCTTGACTCCTTTCCTCTGAACTCACTCAACTAGTCGTTGTCATAGTACAAAAGTATTCTGTATAGAGACAGGCAGTCGAATAAAGCAACGTTCATTCCAGTCTGGGTTTTTTTGTTCTTCCTATTTTTCGTTAGAGAGGGAGAGCGAGAGAGATGTGAAGTAAAGGGAGAAAATGAGAGAAAGAAGGATGAAGAAGAAGAAGAAGGAGAAAAGCCAACATGGTATGTTGGTTCATTGTCGTGTCAACGGGTAAGACTTAATTTGAGAGCAATGCTATTCATTTGCATTCATGTGTCGTCCTCCATTCCCTTTTCTTTCCATCCCATTATTATTAGTATTACTACAACGACCATGGTGGCATTACAACTCGTGTGGTGCTAGTGGTTGTGTGCACGACGAAAAACTTGCTACATTCCTCTTCTATAGTTTTATTTCACGATGACGATGATGCCTGATCTGGCACACAGTACCATAAAATAAGGTAGTGGATGAGGCGACCAAGAACAAGACCAAAAAACGAGAGTGCTTTAGTAGCCAAAGAAGTATACGAAAAGTGGTATAGTAAAGCAAGGCACAAACACATACATACAAGAAGTCATTCTACTTATTATAATACTTAACTTACTGTGACTACTACAAAGACACAAAAGTGGGTGTATGAAAGCCTCATTTTGCGGTTCTTTTATGGGCATACACACACAGGCACACACACATTTCCCGATTGGTTTCCTACTTTCTTCCTTCCTACTTTTCCCTCTCTCCTTCCAGCAAAAGAGGAATAAAACCCGTTAAATCTTTTTTAGAATGCCTGATCCTTTTTCTTAAAAAAAACTTGTCCGCTTTTCAGTATAAAATATGCAAGGTAAGTAATATTCTTACAAAAAATTGTTACACAATTATTACCTCGTTTTGGGGGTATTATGCTCTATGCTTGTTACATATACTTTTATATACCCAATAAAAATATCCTTGTATAACCAAACAAGAGGTTAAGTCCATTTTTATATATAATATTTTTGATATAAGCTTAAAACGGAAAAAATGAAAGGGTAAGAGTATTATATTTTTTATTATATAACACTTTGGAGACAATATGTAAAGAATGTTCAGCTATAAAACACGTGTTATGATGCTGGTGGTTGGTATGTGGTATAATGATGAGGAGTACGATAACGATAGTAATAAAGTATGCAACTCTCCACCAGAGAAAACCTCAAAGATTAGATCGAAAAAGATGTAAATGGTGATGTTGGGTATGTCATATCATGACGTTATGAAAAAACGTAAAATAAAACTGGATAGACAGATAGAAAAGAGTGCCATTTTTATAGTTTTGTTTGCCAATGCTTACAGTATGTTACGAATTATGATATGAGCAGTGAGCACTGGATTTTACTGTGTAAATATATATATAAGCATATGAATCCTTTCTATATTATTATGCAGATGAAGTTATTGAAAGTCATTGACTTGGACACCATTGGAGAGAAAAGAACTGTTTCTTCACACCGGATGACCATTACGACTTTTTATTTCCTTTTGTAGGCCAGGCAGAAAAAAAGAAAGATCCAAGATGAGAAGGAGGAGGAGAACACGTAGTACAATTTAGTTTACTCATTTTGTAGAAGAGACGAAACGGCAAAAGAAAAGAAAGATGTAACTGATGTGGCAGCAGTTTTTCCTGTCGTGTCGACGACATCACTGCCACCATACCACCATACCATCACCACCCGAAGCAAAAAGAAATTCAGGATTCAGTCAGCTATTTGGACAATGACTGAATGGAGCCAATGGAGATGAAAATTGCGCAGCGGTGGTTGCCAAAAAATCACTGACATACATATTACGTAATATACAGAGTATCTACTTCACTAAAACGCTTTATATATCGTTTGAATGGTTGCAATGTCAGTCTGGTGGCGGTGAAAGTAATGCTGTATCCTCCCATTTAGTAAATACTCTCGTTTTCATCCACCATCCCCTGAAAACATAGAAGCAGTAGTGATTGTAGTTATGATGATATGCTTATACGTTATTATGAGACTCCTAAAAGAGCACGGTAGTGAGTCTTTCTGTCTATGTGACTGCCTGCCTGGTTGACTGCGAGAAAAATTGGAGAGAAAAGCCCGTAGCAAAATATTTACCCTTGTTAAACGATGCTCTAGAGAACTGGTTTGCTTGTGTGTGGAGGGAATCACAATCACGGCAAAAGTAATGTACCATTCCTTTCATTGGAATACGTAAAAAAAACTAACACACTTGCACACAAACATGTTTACTTTTCTAAGTTAAATGCCTTTTAAAACATGATACTTTCTTTGCCATGTGAAAGTGTGCACTTTTGCATGCACACAATACAAAACATAAATACCTAACCACAAAATGTGTGCCTCCATAAACTTTTGTTTTCAAATGGGTTTATGGGTATTACCGGATTTGCTCATGTTTGTTCTCCAGTTTACGTTTACACGGTAATTTTTATACACGATGTTATGATGACAACGATAACAGTGATGTTATAGAGGCTCCCTTGCTCATTACCTAAAGTTTTGTAGGGCCAGGGCTCTCCCTTTTTCGCAAAAGCAGTGTAATTCTAGGACTGTAACATGTAAAAAATATTTTAATGGGATTTATGTTTATCACATGCAAAAAATATTGACTTATTTATTTGTACTATGGCTACAGTCCAACAACTCCCAAGCAAAGCTGTAAAAATTCAAAAGAGCAAATAAGGAAGAAAGTAAGTTTTGTGGGCAACTTTTCCTAAAAAAACTACAACAACACTACACATAGAAGCCTCAAGAAAATAACCAGAACAACTGACTAGTAAAAACACAACAAGCAGACAAAAATTGTCTGCTGATGGCGATGTTTATCATCATTATAATTATGCATTTTATCTCTATTCCACTAGCACCGTTAAAAGTATTTGCATATGGTACACCGTGCCAACAAGAAAAAAAACATCTAGATATTGCGGAATTCCCCTCACTTAGTCGTTGTAAGACTGCAATAATTTCTAGAAAATGCATGAAATCCTTCTCGAAATTTGTACATGAATGTAGAAACATGTTTACATAAAGTAGCTATACCACAACTTTTAACTATGCGTATGCCTACACATATCGTACCTACGGATTATGACCAATCTTTGGAGAAAGTTAGATTACATTTTATTGTCCTCGAGGCCTCTGTAAAACATGCATCCTTCCAAATACACATACATATGTACATATACCATTACCAGTTATTTTTCTTCTCATGCTTCTCTCCCTCTCTCTCTCTAGATCTTTGGGCATAAACTTAAGGAAGGATATCATATGAAGTGTACCAATGAAAGGTTGTTATTTTTTGTAAGAAAATAAAATAGACAAAGTGGTCTACGGAATGAAGATAACAGAAACCATGCACAACAACATCAAGTTTTTTTTCAACACGTCCACAACATTTTCCGCTTGAACCACATAACTTGCTGCTCCCCGCAACTGCTGCTTCTTCACAATATTTTTTTTATGCAATGCATGTTTTTTCTCATCATCATCAACATAGGGATTGTTGTGGCATCATGCGCGGTATACATTATTGGCGACGATGTGTTTTTTTTTGTCTAGCTCTGTTAAACTTTTCCGGTTTTGTGTGAGTTTTGTTGACCTACTAAAATGAAAGCACAATGTCTATTCAACGTTATTTCTGACGACGACGTCGAAGACGATGATGTTGATTGAGGGGTGTACAACCAAAAAATATTACGTGAATTGACCTTTTCTAAAAAAATGTTTTTTTGGTGCTGTATGATATTCACCAGATAACGACCACTTACGTAAGTACAACGCGTAGTATTACTTCTGACAATGTAAAATGTGAGTGAGTGAATCCACTCACAACAAAACTACTCACCATCATCAGTTCATGTGCACTTTTCTTTTTGAAGCAAAAAAAAATCGATGTTTATTTCCTCGTATGTTTGTTGCATGTTGTAAGCACTACAAAAACATATATTTCTTTTTATAAATAAACTCGACTGGTCGATTTGACTTACATTCGAGTTTTCAAAGACATGAATGGTAAAAGGCATTTATTTTATACTCTTTGAGTTTGGCTGACCATTAAAAGGCCTTACATGTCTATAATATGTGTGTTGTGTAGTGAAAGGAGAACTTCATTGCTTTTACATTTCACAAGGGCATTTCGTATTACCCACTTTGTTTTAATTTTTTTTAAACAAACCCATTTCCCATTTTTTATTTTATTTTTTTCTCTCCTCTGTGTATACACAAAAACAAACATTTAAAGCACTTTTTTATGACGATGGATTCAAAACTTGAGTGTGCAAAAACAAACACGTATATGTATTCATATACATACCCTTTTCACTTGGATTTTTCTTCCTTCTTCGCCTTCTTTTTTCTTCAAACGACTTTTTTGTGTTTTAGATGCAGTAAAAAACTAGCGGGAATGTTGTAAGCCTTTCATTTATTTATTACGTATTCAGGTCAACACAAAAAAAGTAAAAGTTTTATACAGGATCTCTTTTGCACGCAATGTAGCTGAGGAAACTTAAACCAAACATTTGTAGTAACTTATAGCCCCATAGCTATACACACTCCTTTTACTTCCTTACCTAAAAAAGCATCAACACAACCGCAAAAAGTTGTTTTATTTATGTTCCTTGTGCGTATTTTATTAGTGTGGATAGGTATGCATGCCTACTAAATATATATGTCTGGATATTTTGACGTGTGCGACGATTTTGCTGGGCATAAAGCCGGAAAAAATATACATAAACCATTTTGCAAACGCTTCTTGTCCTACAATCTAAATACTCCTGTTCTATATAATTCCAAAGTGCAAAAATGCGTATGTGCATTTTGTATTATAATAAGTACAAAGTGTATGCTCTCTAGATAATTTTCAGAAAAAGTGTAAAAGTTTAGCTTCCTGCGTTCAGTTAGCCCAGCCTAATAAAAAAATTCTCAATAAAATACTAAATTGCATTACTTTCCGTCATTTCGTACAAATTATCCGGGGAGATTGCCTACATATTCTGGTGCCTTACATTTCAAACGCACTTTCTTTCTTTTTTGCATTTTGCATATGGTACATGTAAACATAATTTGCAAATATTCGGTAAAATAAACGCAAAGCACACGTAGCATATCATTTTGCCCCTCATAACCAAACAAAAATAGGTGCAAGCAATAATAACAATAATAGTTGTGATGATGGTGTCCGTGATGATGATGACATTGATAATAAAACCACATCAATGTAATCCTACCTCCAGCACCTCACAATGCGTACCAAAAAGTAAAACAACTGCAACACAAAAGCGACAGCAGCAGTCGCACTGCCAGTTTTGTAGCAATAAAAATAATACAGCCATACTAAAATGTGCGTATGATTTACCCTTTCCTGGATTTTCTAGTTTGTTTAACAACTTTCCCTTCTTTCCCCCTTATTCCAACGCCATAATATACACAAGTTGTTGAACTACTTTTTCCCTCATAATATCAACGCATTGGTCCCTCTGTTTACTCACCACCATTACCATTGCCACTGCTATATTTGTGGTGTTCAACCACCGTTAAGATATTGCTAAATTGAGTGTGTAAAACTAGATCTGTGTCAAGTATACTTGATAGAGTTAAAATCTTGGAAAATTCATTTTCCTGCTTTCCTCTCTTCAAATAAATATTATTATTCGAGTAGTTGTGGTATGGGAACGAGGGAGAGGAAGAGAGACAGGAAGGAACAAGGGCACTTTGCCGGATGAGTTTTCCTCATGCACTTTTGGCACATGTTCCATTCGTACTCATTAGAACGCATTTTCCCCCTTCTCCGCTGCTGCTGATATGCTCCATTTCCCGCATTTTTCCACACTTTTGCCGCAAAAATATCTCGCAACATAATGACGATAACAAGTAGGCATTAACACTACTTTCCAATTTCAACTCGGCTAATTATATCGGCAACAACAAAAGTATACTTCAACTGTGAACCCTGTTTCCAAACTAACAACCACTTTCACTTATATTTTTATTATGAAAGGTAAGCTGCAAATTAAAAATGAAACTAAATGCTATTTCTCCTATTTTATATCACTCCCACACACGTGTTGTACAATATAAGAAGTGAGAAAGATTCTGTACATTGTACTCTGTACAGCTGTTGTTATAATAAATTTTAAATTGCATTCACCACGATCATGATATGGTCATTTGATACATCAATATAATAGTAATTTTAACGCGAAAGCTACTTCTTTAGCTTCTTTGAAATGAAAACAAACTGTTTTAAAGCTAACTCAATAAGTTTCTTGCCCGTATTGATATGTAATTGCCATAGTCTCACTTTCCTTTTGAAGGGACGTTTTACATTAACTAAAATTCAATAGTGAATTTACAAATACTTAAACATATGTGTTTACTAAAATATTAGCACATCAAGTTAAATACCATGATGATGTAAAAATGTATTTGGACACTACATCACACCATATTTCCAAATGCATATTGTACATAACATAACTTATTACGGATTAGCCAATTTTAATCAAGAACTTCTGCCTTGATATATTAACTTCATTGCGAAAGCTAAAAGTTATCTAATATACTTTTTAAAGAATATTGTCAACCGACTGAATTTAAGTGAAGGAAGGAATGTTACATCTTCGGTTCAGTGATTCAACAGGAAATTTGAAAATTTCAATTTGTCCCTCTTCCCTCGTCCCGGGAAGTTATGTTCAATCTCCGGTACTGAACCATGGTCAAAAATAAGTTACTAGATTAGGTTCATTCATATAAGAATACTAAAATGAGTTTCGCTGTCGCTCTAATATACATACGTGAATGAAAGATGCACAAAAGAGCAATGCTACGTATAATGATTAAAATGACTATTTCAATTAGAAGTTGGGAAAATTGAGATTTTCCCCTTATATGTTTACGTAACTGAAGGTATTGTACTGCTTCCGTTCGACTTCCGCCATTAGGAAATTTCTGGTTGAAATAATAATAGGATGTGCGTACATACATTATTTACATGAGTAGGCGTATCATGATGAATAAATTCTCATGCATTTCCAATGTGAACGCTGATATTATATTTTACACGTTTGGAATAAACAGGTAATTTTATACTGAACATGAGCATTGACTGTTTAATATGTGACGACAGAAAGATACGAATACAATATGCGTATAAACGTGTGACGCATGTATGCATTTCATGTAAATTAATCATGAATTTCCAAGTAGTCTTCCCTTCCCAATCAGATAATTTTTGAGAATGGAACGATTCCCGACCTCCGATACTAGTAAAAGCTATTGATTTGACATTATCATTTAATTCAATCGAAATTTTACTCCGCTTTACTTCTCCAGTCTATCTAATTAAATTTGAAGCCTGCTATTATGTCAATGAAATTCCTCGTATGCCATTTGTAAGAAGGTATTAAGAATTTATCAATTTATACATATATATCCATACCAAAAGAGTGTTGTCAAAAACACGGCGTGGGTAATTTTCTAAAATTCGCAGAACTACTTAGTGCTTTGCTCATTTGATTTTGTGGAACTTGTACCACTTGGCTGTGTTCCGAAAATCCGCTTAAGCAAAAGGCATGTAATACGATACAATTTCGGTCTTGCTTTTCCATGCTTATCATCATCACATGAGTGTAGTGTAGCAAGCAACATTGAATTCAACAACAGTTTACTTTTGAATGCAACGTTCGTGGCTATGCAGAGTATTTCAGTAACAGCAGATAGTTTTTCCTCGTTGCTTGTGGCATTTCCTTCTTTGTGCATTGCTGGAATAATCCAATTTGAGTTTTATGAACTCCTCCTCCTACTACGTCTCTACTAAAAATGGTAGACAAGAAGGAAAGCAACACAAAAGTAGAACCCTTGCGAACGATTTGGTTATGTCAGCAGATGATTGCATTGCCGCTTTCTTATTCTCTCTTTCTTTTTCGGTTATGTGGATTATGATTATGCAACTTTTTGCAAGACAGACGGAAAAAGTCAAGTTGACGACTTCATGCATATTACTAAGCAAAGAAGGTGGTAAGAAATGCTGTACAAGTAGAAACGAAAAAGAAGCTGGTTGAAGGAAAACTTTTGTAATGGCATTACTATTATTGTTGTTACTTTTAGCAGGAGAAGCTAATAAATGTAAATATACATACGATACGCGAAAAAGACACATCACCATGTTATCCAATGTAGTGGCGACTGGAGTGCTAAAATATGTATAGTCCAACTTTTTTTTGTTTATTTCATCCCCATCACCAGCTACACCTTCAACGACCAGTACCTTGGTGTACCGGATTTGCATAAAGGGGTCAAAATGTGTTGGCCCTCAATTTTTTGTTTCGTTCTTATTCAAGCATGTTGTATAAAACCGGTCTTCCAAAAATGGCACTGAATCATATATTATGAGGTTAGTTTTCCAATAAACGAATTATTAGAATTTGGTTCGCAATATTGTGTTTGCTGCTATTATTGTTATTGCCGGTTGTGATGATAACAAGAAGGGTGTAAGGGATAATTATCCGAAACACGTAAACAAAGTGCAATTAACTCCTTTTTATATGATTTGCTTCCATTAAACTTTCATATTGTATTTACATGAAATTCGACAAAAGTAGGTAGTGAAGAGGTGGCAGGAGAGGAGAAGTAGAAGTATACATTTACATGCACAAATTAGTTTTTTTTTCATTTTACTAGGTCATCATATACAACTCACGAAGATAAAAACATTTGTACAAAGAAGATTACACGGAAATTTGATGCACGCAATACATAACATATATGTATTTATTATAGACCATTTAGCTGTCTGCCACGGTCTCATTCACAATTACCTCTGTATGTCTCGATTCCTAAGCTGTCTTTTATTTTCTCCACTGGAAGTCATGTAATGTTATATAATAATGGCGGCATATTATACGTACGTATACCGTATATCATAGCCATTAGTAAATTTTGTTGATTTTTATGAGATACTTTATTACTATGACCGATGCAATGTTTGTCTAGCTATCAGTGAAAACTTCAAACATGCGTGTTGAGATAAAGTCCTTGAACTTAACCATGTGAAAATCGCCATGTTGAATTTTTTATCTGGTACAGATGGATCCAAGAAATAGAGGACATGTCGAAGACTAGCAGTCATTGCCAGCGGTCGGAAAAGTTTCGATCCAAATCAATGATGTAAACAAGTTTACGATCTAGAACTGTAGGTACAATGTAGGTATGTATGTATATCAATATTAACAATGATTTGGACTGCTGGCTTATACCGACTTTCTATGATTTTATTCACTAAGCACGTATCTACGAAAGTCACTAGAATGACTTTGCTCTCATGACCACATCATTTTACAGAGTAAATGAATGCTTTATTTATCAGAGGCTAAATGACTGAGATTTTCAAATGTGTTAATATATTTGTAACAACAAAGCAAGCTACACACCCAACCCACTTGGTTAGTTATCAAGCGAAAACAGCTGAATTTTGAATTTTCAGAGAAGAACACACAGGAAATCATGTTAGTCAAGGTAATTACTTGTTACAAGCGGTCTAGAATGTATTTGTCTATTTCTATACAAACGTTACATTATGTACATAATTTTACCGAAATGAATTTCTGAAAGGATATCAAGAAATTGTCGTAAATTTCACTACGGCTACTGCTCCTGAACATGTATATCCTTTCCTGTTTGTTTCAACCCAGGTTTTTGTGTAAGTTGTGAGCGCTGTCTCTTAACCTCCTGTCACATGTAATTACGCAGGCACTCTAACAAAACGAAAGGTCAGCCCCCTTTCCCTTTTACTACTCTGCTGATATGGTATAGAAGAGAAAGTATCACCAGCAGCAAAATACAAATAAAAGTACATCATAACGCGAATTAGAATAACAAGAACTGTAATATTTGTACAATGAATCATAAATGCACACACACTCATTTGCAAGATATTGATTAATTTAAATTTTGAATGAAGAAATGAATGAATAATGAAATAAAGTGGACTACTGCCGAAGGCTGCCAGACAGAAAGTATATAAACATGTACCTATGAGTTGGCTCAAAATTCCGATGTTAAAAACAACATGAGCAATGTAGTTGATCATGGTCGAGGATTTATGCTATACAGGTGACTCTTTTGCTAAAAAAGGTATGCAGGAAAGTGTACTTTCACAATTTTGCTAGGATAATAAAGCAAACGACAGGAACAGCACCAACAAGCTTGCATTGTGAAAACTAGACAAACATTTTCTTGCAGACTTTAGACTAGTTTGATTGTTTGTGTATTTAACTATCCATTTGACTACATAACCTCACAACTACTATCACGTCACCCGCTACCTGGCCTAGGTTCAAACTTTAAATGGAGCATTTTTGTTGATATACGTAGTATGTATTGGAAAAACCATGCAGCTGCTCCTGCTAATGTATATTGAAATGTGTAGCAGAAGTATGAAAGCGAGAGGAGTTCTTATGAAAAACATCCTGCCTTTTTATTTTTTAGAAGCCCGTAAAACAAACACATATATCAGAATAATATAAAGGTGTACGGGTATTTGACAATAAAGAGACATTTTAACGATTAATCAGTCAGGGTTTACTTTAACATAAGGTAAGGATTGAGCTCATTAGAAGATCAGTGATAAAATGGTACAACTGACCAGTTCTTCGTTCTTTAATATTATAGTCAGTATCCCAGCAAAGCTGCAACAAACATGCTATGCTGTCTTAGTTTTGCATTTTAATGAAAACATTCACTTCCGTTTTCAATGCAAACGCGTGTTGTGTGACTTACATGAAAAACATCGTAGTACAAGTACAAACACGAAAGTTTAGTTGGAAGGTTAGAAATGTTAAAGGTGGTCACCGGTTTCCTCATGCAACCAAAATTATGCATGAATAAGGCCGGGTATTGACCAATGTCGTGTTTCCATATCACTGTGACAAAGTTACTAGTCCTAAGTTTGTGTTTTATGTTCAAACGTTGACAAAAATATAAAAAAAGTTTTCACGTCACAAATAGTAGCTACTTTACTAATTTGACTATGAATATGAGTGTTTATTTGTTTTCAGTGATTTGTACTTTTACGTGATAAAAATACTGCAAAATATATATTGTCGCATATGTAGATGTTCCGATGGTGCACACGACCATTCCATGTGGTGTTTGTGGCCGTATAGTGAAGATAATATTCAACTTGCCCTTTCAATGCTTTTTTCACTTGACACGAAATGAGGTGTGCATGTATTTTTCCGTGAGAAGTAAAGAAAGTACAAAGAGTAATTTGTTGACCATTTCCAGCGTACTATTGTCACTACTTTATGAAACATATTACGTCATCTGATAATTTCATGAATGACTAGAGCTACTTGAGTTGAGTGTCCTCACAAACAAAATTTGCATTACAATATTTGGACACAAAACACAATAATTTGCATTCTCGTCCCTTCTAGAAAATCTGATTCCTCTTGCACTATAAAAACCAAGCTTTTTTTGTCCTGTGTACTTACCATTGTGTACACATGTACTCTTTCACTCACGCATAGTGAGAGACTAGACACACTGATTAAATTGAATAAGAAAAGGAGGGATGGAAAAGAAAGGAATTGAAGTGTACTGATTGCTTTGATGCTCAGATGTCAAAAACATGACAAGTTGACAAAGAAAACACACACTCACCTCACCCACCCAACCAACCATCCAACCCATTCACCATTCAGGAAAATAAAGGGATATGGAGACAAACACAGACTTACACACAACAAAGAAGCGACTTATGGAAAATCTGGTGGCATAACAGCGGCAAGGATGAAAAGCCCCTCTCTTTATCTTCTATTCTCTGTCACATTGTTTAAAATAGGATCGGTACAGTACAACGGGAGAGGAGGTGAGTGAGACAAGTCAGCCATGAATGAAGATATTGCTCGCTCCGTCTTACTCTCTTCATCCATTATTTTCCCATACATTCATTTTTATGCCTATTAACCACTTACATACACCAAAAGCATACACACAAAAAAACACGACAACTGATTGTAGGAAGACTAGGTTAAAAAAAGAGAAAATATTATGAGGAAGAGGAGAAAGAAAAGAGATTCTTTGTGTGAGTGTTACAACAAAGCAGAAATGTTGAACAGTAAAGAGAAGGGCAAAAAAGGCACAGGAAGTGGGGAATAAGAAAGGGAAAAAAATGTTTGCTTGGTTTTTGGTCTTGTTGGCTCTTCGTTTCAAGCCTTTAAAAAATGCGATAGACACACACAGAGTTACAGAGTAGCACACACAAAATGGAGACTTGACTTTACTCTCTCTCTAGTTTTTCGTTCAAGTTGAATGAGTCTCTTGTTCATGGTTTCTCTTTTCCCTTTTGTAGGTAAAAGAAGTGTAGCATGTATGCGGTGGAAGCAATGCTGCTGGTGGTGGCTTTAGATGCAAATACTTCTAAAAAAAGGAAACTGTGTACTTTCACTGCTCACCGTCCTCGAGGTTGAGAACCGTATTATGTGGAATGGCAGGAGGTAGAGAGAAAGGAGTTAAAAGAGAAGAGCGTGCATTAGAGATTTGTCGTAACCACATGAATAAGACCTGACAAGAGATTTCGTTTGAATATCAATACACTTATTGCCAGAGGGGATTGATGTCCTTTCCATTATAACGTTACATACACACATACACACACACACACGGAACTCTCACATACAAGGTATTACTGTTGCTGCACTATATACACACTCTTCATGTGATGTGTGTCTCCGAGTTTTTGTGTTGTATTATGTATCCGTGTCCTTTCCCATCACTTGAGTGAATATGTGTGTCGCGGCTTAACAATGCAACTTATTATAATGGATTTTATCCACACACTCGAGCATCGAACTACTTTACTTTTCTGTTATGATCAACATCATCACCATCAACATTGCCATTGCCATGTTTCGTGATGGTGATGATGATGTTGATACACTTTCAGGCTTTTTGTTGGATCCTTTCTCATTTCACTACCTTTCTTCTTTACCTACAATCAGCTGCAGTTCTTCGTATTTTCTCCCTAACTCTTTATGGCCTCATCATCATGCATTTTTGGAATGACGAGATTCAGTTAACGAGAAGCATTTCGGGATTTTCTCCAGTGACACATTATTCCATTATCCGAATGCTTCATCTAGACGAGAATCAACAAATGTGCAATTAATGTCAGATTTACATGAATCGACAGTGTTTTAGAAAGTGTACACATAATATTATTAATAAAAGTTTTCATTTTAAAAAGCACTGAAAAATTGGTCTCTTGTGTTTTATTGCGAAACGCAATAGAGAAAAGGGGATGATATTATGAGAGGAATTCTCAAAGGTATTGCCAAATACGCGACATTGGGGCAAAACAGACATGCAGTTAGATCATTCCACCCTTTCCTATTTGTTCCTCAATGGTATTGTTATATTTTATTTGAAAAATAAAAATGCTGATATTTTAGGGGTTATTGAGAATGCACAAGAGTCACGAAACGCCAACCAACAAAAAGGATTACTTTATGTGGATAAACAGAAGGAGGCGGTAAGAATGAGGAAGAGAATAACATTGAATTGTGTAAAGATACAGCAGCTGTGTGTCAATATGAACACTAACTGTAGGTGACACTTGGCAGCTGATAGGAAACTGAAAAAGATTTCACCATATCTCTTATATTCCAACATTGGTGTGTATACAAAGTCTATTTTTTGTCTTGTATATGCCAAGCCATTATTTGTACTAAATATGTTTATAATAATAAAAGTGGTTGAAATTTGTCTTTTCTGCGAAGTGTTTGTATGTATTTATGTGTTATGTAACTTGAACATATTTCATTACAAGGATAGCACAGAGAAAGAAAATACACATCCTTCCAGACATTTTTTTTGGAGGAGACACATCCCCCTTTTTCGATTTTCCTGTCACCGTCCAAATATCACACTCCATGTCTGTATTATTGCTTCAAAGAAAAACCGGAGGCTACCACTAGCCCTTTCGTCTCTCTTCTTCTGAACTTTTTTTGGAGCGAAAATGTTTCTTGTTTTCTTTGCTTGTCCCTTCTACAAGCATGGCTGGATGAGACCGGGAAAGCAAAAAAGAACAAGTAGAAAAAAGAAACAGCGTGGTATCATCATCATCATGATCGTGATCATGAGCTGCTGTTCTCTTTTCCGTCTCTTCGTGTCCGCTATTTTTATTTTGCTGACGGGTCTGACTTGTTACTTTGCAAGGCAGTGTACAGGCTCACACAACAAGAAGAAGAGGATGAAGAGAGAAACGGCAATACAAGCAGCAACACCAACCAAACTACTCTATCACTATCATCACAAACTATATCACAAAAACCCCAGTTTGTGATGCTTGAGCAAGGAGCTATATCCCTTCTTCCTTCCTTCCTACATCTTCTTGTTCGCCTTGGAAATACATGAATATATTGAGAGTGAAAAAAATGCTTAACAGTAGGCAGCCTTGCTTGCTTGCTCATACTGTTTTACCGGGTTTGTTACTATGAAACATACGGTTTTTCTACTGTCTCTCTGGGGAAATCATTTATCTCCAGTTGAAGACGAAGAAAAGTGGAGTAGTACCAAGAAAAAAAGTACACATCCATCTTTTCTTATTCTTATATGTATGTTTGTATGTATGTATGTATACATATATTTATAAGAAACCGTCGTGTGGCGACAATGTTGCACTATTTAGGCTTAAAAGTAAGAAAATAGAAGGAAACAGCAGAAGAGAGAGAGATGAAAACAGACATATTTGTTCACTATGATGATATTACTACATCAGCAGATCAATTCAGCGAAACATCCTAGCTTTCTTTTCTTTTTTCGCTCGTTCGTCTTTTTTCCTCCTCGGCTCTGTGTCTTCTTGTTGTTTTGTGAAAGAGGAAACGACTCTATTACTGGCGCACTTATTTTTCATACTTTCACTCTTGTCAGGGAATGCGTGAAAGATAAAACTGTTTTCCCACATTGATTTCTTTCCCTTCTTCTTCTTCTGCTGACAGTCTTCATATCATAATATGAGTTGTGTAGTTTTTTGTTTGTAATATGCGATGGAATGATACCATGCTAACTTTTTCTTGTCATAAGTGAAAGGTATATATGTATATAAATGTATGCATCTTTTTCTTCTCTTGTTTTCTTTTTGATTTTTTTTTCTTTTATAAACGAAGAAAATATATGTATTTTGTTATTGCATGACTGGAAAAAAGGAAGAAAAAGGAAGCGATGGATAAGTTTGCTTGATCCAAATTTCCTGTTAAAAGGGAGTCGGTTATTTATATGTACGGAGAGTATGATAAAAAGGGATCGAAGAGGGTTATAGTATCTTCACTATTTGTATGGGTAATTCTTGCGTCATGTGTGTCATGCAATATGCATGTCATGAATGTATATAGATCTATCAACTTTCTTGTTCTTTATTCCATTTTTAAAGGTGGAAGGAGATTTTGATTCAGGTACTCAAGGTGAAATTGAGTAAGAGAAACTGATGCTTCCCTATTCTGCTTGTGTGCGTGTTTGAGAGAGGACTAATCTGTCAAATAAAATTAAAACGGATAGCTTGTTTCATTCTAAAAGCAGAAGATGGGACGAAGAGGGGGAAAAAATGTCAACCTATTTGTGAACGTCAACGTCAATAAAATGCAGACGTCAGCATAAGACGCAATGTAGTAAACTAAAGTGCTTTCTATTTTCTTGCACCAGTTTTTCTCAATTTCTCCCTCTATCTATCTATACATTTATTTATATGTATATATTAACAATAATACATACATATATATGTAATATAATAAATATATGTATTTAGTGGATTGAATGTTTGATGTTATCCCTCCCTCAAGAAAGAAGGTAAAAGCTTTCTGAATCTGACTACTTTTGAAATGTCTTTGGTTTAAAAAACGAAATGAATTAGCCATAAATTTTTACTGATGCATCATCATTCTGTTTGGGTGTGGGTACAGTTGGGATTCATCTTCTTTTGCTGATATTTCTGAAAGTGGTGGTGAAGGGAGTTCATAAAGTCATGAGAAATGATCACTATGAAGATGATAAGGCAAAAAGGTATACATTTCCATTGCATTGCACAAGCACCGGTATTCCTTTTTTACTCCGCTTTCTGCACACACAACTTTTGCAGAGTAATCATCATGATCATCATCGGATTGAGAATCAAATTATGACTGATCTCATCACCACCATCTATATCAACCATACAAGTGCCATCATAAAGGTTACTTACGACAACTACAAGCAGTGCTGATGCCATGCCGGAAAGATATACTTTTCTTTTTCGACCTCAATTCACTCCTTTTTCCTCTGATCTTCATCACCACAAACTTGGTCAATTTTTGGAGAGTACAGTGTTGGTGCACATAGGCGAACCAAGAAAATACATCCTATTTCATCATCGCTTTTAACTTTACTGCTGCTGCCACTTTTTACTACAGGACACGCGTAAAAGCCCTTTTCTCTTATTTAAAAAATGTACCTAGCAGGATAACTTATTACTATTACTATAAATTTTATATTGAACTAAAAATCCATAAACGCCCAAGAAGATGATGTAGAAACGAAAATAGGTTGGAAGTTACTCGGAAAAATATCTATAAGGTATATATATACTTTGGTGCACACCAGACACCATCCTGACTTTATTTTGTCCGGATAGGAAATCCTTGTTGAAAAAAATGATGAACAGTCTTTTGATCTTGTTCAGTTGAATGGAATGAAGTGAAGTAATACCCTAGTAGACTCTCCTTCTTGTGTAATGTAAGTAAGGTCAAAGAATGTTATCTATTGCTCGGTAAGACTCACAGTACGTAGTGTTTGGTTATTTTAAGATCCAATGATACAAAAATATTATATAAAATTTATATATATGATGCTCTACACTTCTTAATATACTGTTTTTGATAACAACGATAACATATCATGTTGTTTTATTTCTGTTTTCCAATGTCGTTTTAAAAAAGCCACAAAAACAACTAAGCAAAAAGACTCATGCAGTTAGCACTAACTGCAATCAAAATTACTTTGGAAAATTTCGGTGCAAAATTAGTGCAATTCTGTTACATAATCAGTAGAAGTGATAATTGCCACGGCGTTAGAAATCTAGAACAAGTTGGGGGAGGGGGTAAATGATAATACTGGAACCTATAGTGTGTAGCTATAGTATAGTGTGTACCATTGTGGTCACTAGCTGCATGGATTGTTTTCACTGAGGATACATTATTACGGAGCTGAAAAGCGAAGCTCAGCGAGTATTGACTTGATCGCGTTTGTCTGTCCGTCTGTCTGTCTGTCCGTCTGTCCGTCACCACGATAACTCAAGAACGCGTTGACCGATTTCGCTCAAATTTGGCATGTAG